>JAWPGT010000077.1:0-106396 GCA_034638255.1 Coprinus comatus
TAAGCGCTTAAACCCTGGGAGATTATGGAGAAAGCAAAAACCGACCAGAATATGCGCTCCGTCAATAAGAGACAGTTGGACATTTTCCATTTGAGTGAAAACCCGAGGAATTGTTTTTGAGAGCAAATAAGGCCACTAAATATGTCAGAGTGGAGTGTTCCAAGAATTATCTATAGAAAAGGCACAGCGCTTGGAGACATGTGGAAGCCATGATAGATGTTGATCTTCTACTATCCTGTTTAACGCCGGTCTGGCGCTTGCCAATGGTATAACATTAGCAAAGAGAAGGGTTACCCTCCATTGTAGCTCCTATATCCGTATATGTGTGATCTAAATTTTAACGGGCGTTATTCATGGCGGTGTTAGGTGTAGGCAACACCTCTCCAGGTGTGAAGCACGTTGACGATATGTTAAGCACTTAAAAATAGACCAACATAGGAGAGCAATATCACGTGCCCATTAATGACCTAATGGGCACTTCTGCTTCGACCACGACGTCCATCTTCTGGCCATTGGATTTAGCTCAGCGTTCCGGGTTTTTTTATGGCTGGAAGGATCCTTCAATATGCGTAGCAGGCCTTCTTGACGCAGAATCGGTGCGTTTATGCGTTTTGATTCTACCCGTGCTAACCATGATGCCACGGGGACAGGAAGACGAAGCTGCGCGCATGCTAGCCTCTGCATGCACGGCGTCTGCTTGGCTGGCGCTAAAAGATGCATGTAACGGGAATCCTATAATACTCGGATATGCTCACTACTATCCCAAGGATCAAGGACTTGTTATTCAATCTTGGTAAGGGTGTTTTCATTTCTTGAAATTAATAATAGCCTCATGATGACGTAGGAAAATACAGCCTACCATAATATTCTTTCATCGGCACCCACTCAGTTCTTTGCGTTTCTATGCACTTGATGCTTCCACGTTTGCAACACTTCCTGCTAAGGACAACAACAATTGTCCTTCAAATGCATATGCTCAGCTCGAAAGGCACGACTTCACCCAACCCTCTCGTGCACTTCTGAATTCGGCGTTAAACCAAACTACTTTAAATCAATTCAATGCGTCAAAACTCCTTGAAACCGCAGTTTCCGACTCAAACGCTCGGCTCTTACCTGTCACCGCAGCTGTTTTATTTTCAGTCAGCGCAGCAATAACTGTCTTTTCCCGACCACTCCGTACCCTTTCGCGTCTAGTTCATTTTATCTCAAACCTTCCGGTATTCCCTTCGATTAATCTCAAGGACGCGTGTGCTGTTATTCAACAAATTGAAGTTCGAGCAGAACAAGCTGAATATTTCGTCACTGAAATTCCTCATCTTCGTAATCGTAATGAATCGGATATAACAAATTATGCGGCCCATTATACCCAATTCTTCAATACCATCTGGATGATTCTTAATGATTTAACTATTGGTATAGCATTTGGTGCATTCCTTGCCGATAACGCCGAAATCATTTCAATTCTCATAAATCAATACATCAAACACTACTTGATCGAAAACATTGCATTTACTTTGAAATGGCTTAATTCTTGGCCAGCAGGATTGAAACTTAATACGGAATTGAGTCAATTTTATTCTCAGACATTTTTGGGTGCTGTTCAGCTTTGGGGAAATGGTTTGGAAATTGGGATGGTTTGGACTAGGGATGTGGTTTATGGAGTTGGATTGATGAGTACGTTTGGTGGGGTTTCGTTTGCGATTTCTATGGTCGTGGATTTGGTGGGGATGTGTACTGGACATGTTTTTGTTTGTTATTATGTTTCTGGGGTGGTTTATTATTGGATGCTTAAGACTGCTGGTTCTTTGTTTAATTTGTTTCGCGGTGAGTACTTGAGTGATTGTATGGTATTTCTCGTGAAAATGATACTAATTCGTTGGTGTTTGGTTTGATACAGGGAAACGATATAATGTGTTGAGGAATCGAGTGGATTCTTGGGAATATGAGATGGATCAATTGATTTTTGGGACTATACTTTTTACGTTGCTTGCGTTTTTGTTTCCGACTGTGTTGGTTTATTATGCGCTTTTTGCGATTGTGAGTTATGCTCTTTTTTTCTGATAATTTTTCTTACTATTGTTATTTTTATTATTATAGTTGCGATTTGCAATTTTATTGATATTGGCGATGATGGAAATGGTGCTTACTTTTGTTAATCATTTTCCTTTGTTTGCGTTGATGTTGAGTGTTAAGGATTCTTGGAGGTTACCTGGTGAGTAATAATAGTTGTTATATTTTAATCGCACTTTTTTTTTATATCTCCATCGGTTTTTTTTGGAATAGGTGGAATATATTTTGGTCGGAGAGGAGTTAGGGGAGGGAGAGGGAGTGGAATTGGAGATGATTGTCTTGTTATTGAGGTTAGCCTTTTTTTCGTTGGTTTATCAGAAAATGAGGACTGATAGTGTTTTGTGTTGTCTGGTATGTAGAATGAATCACTGCCATTATCGTTGTTGTTCTTCCAATACGGTACGTCTCTAAAAAAAAAAAAAAGAAAAGGAAAACTAATGCTGAAAACAAATCTTAACAGTGCAACTTTTTAAAGTACTTGCAAGTCATTATAATCCTTTAAGATTGGCTTGGTGTTTATTGAAGGGAGAATATCTGGGCTCTATACCACGTTATGAGATGAGGTATAAGAGGAAATGAAATGGTGTTTGTGTTTGTGTTCGTGTTTTGAGATTTTTACTTATTTATGAACACTTAGTACTTACCTCTAATAGATCATGGACCTTGGTTGTTTTTTTTTGGTGTTGTAGATGTATACTGATGTGTTATCGTTATCCTCTTTTTAAAGAAGTCTCGAATCTTGATAGTGATGTGATATGTTGTTTAAGGAGTATGTATCTGTATTCTTACGGATATCCAAGGTAAACACCTGTGATTTTTTTCGATGGCCGCACCAATAACGCCAAACGGCTTACCTCTACATAGTACCCCATTGTGTCTGGACCCCGTGTTATTTCACTGTAATACAACGGACTGGAAAGCTTCTTAGGTCTTCCGAGTCTTAACGTCATGATGGAGAACCCTGGAGGAACATACAAGTGGCTGGCTTATTCATTTCTGTGCGTTGTGGCCGACACTGTGGACAATGCCCTGTCCGCTCTCTATCCTGGCAAAAAGCCTGAAGCAAGTCTACAAGTGAGCACAGCATACCTCCATAACTTTATCCTTTCTCTCACGACTAAGTCATTTCAGACTTCACATATAGATGCGTTAAGCGACACCGAGGTTCTTAAGCTTCTCGACGACACGCCAACGGAGTCGAAATTTCCCAAATACAATGCCTGGCGCGTCACTCCTCATATCGTGGCCAAAATATCGCAAGACAAGGAAGATGATCCTGTTGACGCCACAGAAGCCACTGCACTCAACTTGGTGTTTGCAAATACAACGATTCCTGTACCGCGAGTGCGCCGCGTTGTCAACGTCGAGTTCGGTCACATCATCTTCATGGACTATGTCAAGGGTTCAAATCTTGCTGCTGTGTGGCCAAGTTACTCAATATAGAGGAAGATGAGCGTTGCTTTCACATTACGTCGTTACGTCCGTCAGCTTCGCCGATTGAAAGCATCTCCTTCCACACCACCAGGACCATTCAGTGCACAAGGACCACGGAAATGTATGTCCCCTCCAATCTTTGGTCAGGTTCGAGAGCTCCAAGGGCCATTTGCTACCTACGCAGAATTCCGAGAATTCTTCAACAAAGGATACAAAAGGGTAATGAACAAATATCGAGTTCCTGACGACGACCCAGCGAGAAAAGAACGATTTGACGATTCTTTGCCATTTGTTCTTACACATCAAGATCTCGTTCCCTGGAACATGATCGTAGGAGAGGATGGTAGATTGTGGATTATTGATTGGGCTTGGGCTGGGTATTATCCTGTTTGGTTTGAGTATGCTGCAATGCATGAACAGGTGGATAATGAGCGAATGGTTGGATTTAATGATCGATTTTGGGAGCTTATGATTCCTTTTGTTTGTGGTCCATATTTTAAACAGGAAAGGTGGCTGATGAAGGCGCAGCTAGCGTTCTAGGCCCATAAATCAACTTTTAAGGCTGTGATTGATAATGATGATTTGCTTTTTTTTTTTTTTAGTGATAGATATTATGTAGTCAATGTTACGTACTATTTGTGATTTGTGGTCTTAAAAGGTTAACTTTAATTTCCACTGATTTCTCAATACTCGTGAGCTTACTTAGTAGAGCAAAACAAGCACAGTGGCTACACTGTTGGACCTACCTGTAGAGCTCCTTCTTATGTGGCCGCGTATATGGACTATCGAGACTTCTTTGCGTTGAGAATGGTGAGTGCATTCAAGTATTTCTTATTGTTTTACAATTTCTAGTGAATGACGCGTACTCGCGATATCTGGATCAAATAGATGGTGGATTTGCAAGAGATACATCAAGTTGTACATCCAGAGGAGGAGCTCGAATCGTATACAGATGTTCGCAAATGAATTTCTCCGCGGCACGGTCCCCAGGGGGTACCCCTCTGGAAATATCTAAACTTGTATATACAACGCTGACCCAATAGCCCTACCTTCTGGTAGGGACTGACAGCCATGAAGGCGCCACCAAAAAAAAAAAGACCCTTAGGTTAGTAAACGAAAGAAAAGGAAAAGGGTTTACCTCTGTTCAATTCTCCTCTTATTAACCCTTTTATCCCAAGGTTCCTCACAAGTGAAAGAAGCGTAGATCTTCTTCCATATTGCATATTGAATATATTGGCCAGACTTCTGCGCTTCAGCAAGCGTGAAATCCTTCATATAGTCCATGAGAGTCACTCGCGCATAATGACCTGACGGATTCGTGGAACAGGAAACGACGTTTATGAGCATTGGTAGTTGGTATAGTATTATCTGATACTGTAACAACATAACAAGAAATATCGACACATCTAAGTATATAACAACAGTACATCATTCACTGGTTATAAAATAGTCCAATCATCTCATCTAATAATCACTACCATAGTCTGTTTCACTATCATCGCTCTCATTAACAGCAACATTAGCTGAATTATCAACTTGAGTGATATCATTTGGATCGAAATCTTCATCTTCATCTTCCTCATCCTCATCCTCATCCTCATCTTTACCTCCCCCTTCGACCTCGTTTTTGGGAACAATGGTAAGGGAAGAGAATTCAGGTGCGGGTGTTGATGAATTTGATTTCATTCCTTCGCCGTTGTCACCAGATCTTTCTCTTTCGACGCGTTGTTCATCTATTGCTGAGCCTTTAATCAATTCATACCACATCTTTAATAGGTACCTATAAAAAACATTATAAGCGTTTTCAAAAGAGAGTCGAAAAAAGACATACACAGCTTCATTACCAGCACACCAACTATTCACATCATCCAAAGGAATCACTTTCAACTTGTTAGCTATTTTTACTAACAATTTATCTTGATCATTTTGTGACATTATCCAATATAATTCACGGACATCTAATACGTAGATCGGTGATGGTGATGTTGTCGATGTCATGATGTGGTATTGTTGCTCCTGGTGCAATGATGATGATGGAGGTGGAGAGGAACGTCGAGGGGTACGTGGATAGAAGGTAGAGGAGAAGGAATCTGGATCTGGTTTAATTCCTACTCCTCCTTGACCTCGACGAGGTGATTTCGATCGATTTCGATCACGAGTACGAATACGTGGATCTCTAGGATTAGGATTGGAGTTATAGTTTCCTTTTCTTCCTTCGAATTCGACTTTGATTTTGTTTTCGTCAGAGGTGGTATTACTATCCAGTTTCTGAAATGAATAATCAGAGGTACGTTTTAAAATAAAATACAAGGCTAATAACAAACTTTGGTTGATAAACCAGGCCTCAAAAGATCACCTAGACCAGATTTCCAATTCGAAGTATCAATTCCTAGTTCGGTTAATGCTGATTTGGCTAACCGTTCATCGTGGACGAGTAAAATGGTGGGTATATGCGTAGATGTAGATGTATGTGGGGGTCTAGATGTATGTGTAGATGTAGGTAGAGGTGTAGATGGAGCTTGAAATTCTTGAAACCGAGATCTCATTAGAGTTTCAATTTCGTTTATCTTTATAGTTTTCGTTTGACCATAGCGGAAACCCTGTGGCATTATAAGAAAATCATGAGCAAGGGAGGTATGTTTAAATAAAGAGCTAAGAAAGAGAGAGTGAAAAGACCTACAGCTTTTAGTTCTTCCAGTACCCAACAACCTCTCTTCGGCTTTAACCAAATGTACAATTGAACCGTTTCCTCGACCAAGTCCAGCTTTCATATCATGCTCAAAGAAACCTGTATTCGTACCCAAAAAAACTGCTTCAGCCAAACCATAATCCAAAGGTTTAGGTTCTTTTTGACGATCATTAAAGTGCCTGTGATCCACAGAACGCAAGTTACAGGTGAAAGAAAGTACTCTCAACCCCATTCCGGTTCCTTTTTCTTCTTGTTGCAAGTGTAGGAATTTCAAATCGTCATTTCGGATACTGTATACTGATGGATTTGGGATCTGATTTGTTAGGAGCCTATAAAGTAACCTGTGTAGATAAAATCAATCCTTAGGTTAGTAAAGAAAAGAAAAGAAAAGTCTCAAAGAATACGTAAGAGCTTACCTCCCATGTTCAAACTCTCCTCTCATCAACCCTTTATTACTAGCACAATCACCATTACCCACTCTTCTGTAAGCCTTATTAGCCTGACTTGTATCCCAAGGTTCCTCATTTCCTAAACTCTTTTTGCCTTTAGATCCTTTGGCTTTAGGTCTCAATAAACCAAATTTCTTTTTAAGATCTTCGAGAGAGTTGAAATGAATAGGTGAAAGTGAGATGTAAGAGTCTAAGGTGGTATATCTTGTTGGTCGAATATTTCTTTCGTAACCGTAACCATATCCTTGGCCTTGACCTCCACGTCCGTAGTTATGGTTATGGCTATACTTGATGTATAAAGCGTTCAATCGATCGAGAGATAGAGTGAGAGTTTCTGGTATAAGTAGATGTGATGTTCCACTTGGTTTTATTCCTATAATCAGAATAGATGGAGTTTAGAACATTTCGGTTCATGATATGTATAGTGTATGCGGACCTAGCACTAATTCAATTGGTCCTGGTACCTGTCCTGGTACAAGTTCTGTCTTGTATTTTTGTTTTTATTTTCGTGCGAAGGAGATTGGAGTCGAAGTGGAGATTCAAAACTAGCTAAAAATTCCGCCAGCTTATCGTCTTGCCAGTCTGCTTCGAACCTAGATAAAAACATTAGGTATCAATTATGACAAACGTGAACATGAGGACGTAGATACGTACCAACGAATATCAGGCCTAAATCCACCCACTTGGTAAAACCTGGTTTCCATATTTTAGCCTTCTGAGCCACCTAGGTCCTTCGAAGTTCGAACGTGTCTAGTATCTAGTATGTAGAGAATAGAGTGTAGATGTTCAGAATAGGACCCGAGTCGTTCTGCGTTGAATGTTTGAATATATGTATGTGAATAGATTTGTGAATATAGGTGGACCGTAAAGCCTCCAGAGTTCGGGCGAGTACGTGAAAAACGATTTAGAACACTCGAGTTTGTACTCGAATTAAGCCGTTAAGTGTTGAACGTTGAACGTTTGAGGGTTCTTCCCGTAGATGCTGTAGTAGTGGCGGTAGGAGACTAGCAAAGAGAAAGCGAATGTACGGTGGTGTAAATTGAAGTACAAGAGGTACGGTGTCACGGTGCTGAGGCCTTGAGGCTTGAGGCAACTGAAAATCAATTAATCCGTCAGTGATAAGCTTAAAGGAGGAAGACAAAGGTAAACTTGCCTTATGTACGCAGTATACAATGGAATATAGACCACAAAGAATAAGAATAAGACGAGGGAAGTATATTCCTTTTGCCGCAGTATAGGGAGCGCATGATACGATTCCGTGATGGACGTTGAAATTCTCCATTTGGTCATTGTAGCCCCTATTTCTTTTTTTGTTTTAATAACTTTTGTTGTCTTGAGTCGGCATTGTGTATATAAGTACAAGATGTAAGGCTTGATTGTTATGTTGCTTCTTGTCGGATCATTTTTATTATATTATAATCATTATGAGCTATGCTTTGAAGTTGACTAAAATTTCAGTTGAAACAGCGAGAGAAAAAAAAAGAAACGAACAGTCATATGGTCATATGGTGTCCACCTACTCGTGACTCAAGAAGAAGAAAGTGTATATATAAGTTAACCTAACATACGCAAGCGAGTTCCCATTTGGACCTTCTTCAAGTTATCTCACCTCAGCCAGTACACATCTGTACCCGTTAACACAAATATTCAAATCCAAATGTCTACCCAAGTTCTTCCCACCCCAGCACCAGCACCTACACCTACGCCTAGTACTCAAAATCCTTGTTTACAATCCACCAAATCATCATCCTCCGACCTTCAATCAACCTACCTTTCCCAAGGCTACATAATCCTTCCCTCCTCCTCTCTGCTCCCACCTTCACATTTCTCATCACTAAAATCCGCGACCTCCAAAGTCGTTCAAAAGACAAGATCAGGAGAATGGATTCATAGACGTGTAGTAGGGAAGCAATTCCCTCCTTATGATAATGTTAATGAGGATTCTTGGGGTGTTCAACATGTTATGCATCCGGACCTAAAGGAAAAGGCTTTTGTGGATTGGTATTGCTCTGATGGACTTGTTGATGTTGTTAGAGAGTTGATAGGGTGTGAGGAGGAGGATCTACAAATGGGTGAGTACTCATATATTAATACTCCTCTATGTGGGTGAGTACTCATATATTAATACTCCTCTATGTGGGTGAGTTTCTGAGTATTCTTTATGACGGTTTGGGAATATAGAATTGTTTAATTTGTTGATTAATCCTGAAAGTCATGAGTTTGCGCTACGTTGGCATAGAGATGATGTTAGTGAGAAAGCTACGGAAGAGGAGGAGAGAGAGGCACTCAAAATATGGAGTTATGGTGTATGTTTCTTTTCTTCCTTTTATTGTTCCCCCCCAACAATAACCACTTTATTTATTGTATATAGGTTCAATGGAATACGTACGTTCTTCCATTTCATTCCTAACAATATCAAATACCAGGTACTGAGTACTGACGATTCAAATTACTGCAGAGCGTTATATGAAGATAATTGTTTATACATAGTCCCTTATTCTCATCTCAATCCACGAACACCGGAACAAAGGGTATTATCAGAAACCATGGAAGCACCTAAAAATCCAATGGATATGCCTGGTGCCATTCAGGTTTGTTTAAAACGTACGTCCTTAAAAGAAAAAGAAAATCCAAACCTGAACTTCACGAACTGTATTTATATTTGTTAGCCGGAGAAACAGTATTCTACAATAACAACATCCTACATTGCGCAACATATACGTCATCAAGCAAACGAGCTACGTTACACGGATGTATGGGAAGTATTAAAGGTGGTGGAAGTAGAGCTAGGAATGTTTTACAACATGGATTAGAGTGGATGGAAAGTAAACAGTTTAGAGATACTTTATCTGAGAAAAATGATGATAGTGAGAAGGAAAAGGGGCGAGGCAGAAAGGAGAAGATGTTGGATAATTTGATTAAGATGAAGAAGGTTTTTGGAGGTGGGGAAGTTCAGTATTCACTTAAGAATTATTGAATGTGAACTATGAAGTTTGACAAACTAGTAAACTGATATGTGAAGTTCCTACACCCCGGTGCAAGTCATACCGCCTATGGTGACATTGCAGAGCATTCAAACGGACATTAGCCAAGTTGTACTTGATCCAGGTCTTCTGAGAACCGCAGTGTGATTAGCATAATCTATCACCAAGAAAGTAAAATCAATATTAGTTCACTCAGTTTCTACTGACTTATGAATCATAGAACACCACCTATACCTCCCCCAACCACCTTTCCTGTCTAAAAATAAGGACTCAAATAAAAGGAATCATAAGCTCCCAAAACCGATCAACAATTCTCGCTCAGTCCAGGGTTCAGCCTCTAAAGTTGATTTATGAACCATAGAACGCCGCCTGTGCCTCCCCCAACCACCTTTTCTGTTTAAAATATGGACCACAAACAAAAGGGACCATAAGCTTCCCAAAATCGATCATTGAATCCAACCATTCGCTCATTATCCACCTGTTCATGCATTGCAGCGTACTCAAACCAAACAAGATAATACCCAGCCCAAGCCCAATCAATAATCCACAATCTACCATCCTCTCCTACGATCATGTTCCAGGAACGAGATCTTGGTGTGTAAGAACAAATGGCAAAGAATCGTCAAATCGTTCTTTTCTCGCTGGGTCGTCGTTGGGAACTCGATATTCGTTCATTGTCATTTTGTATCGTTTATTGAAGAATTCCGAGAATGCTGCGTAGGTAGCAAAGGGTCTACGGAATTCTCGAACCTGACCAAATATTGGAGGCGATACGCATGTCCGTGGTCCTTGTACACTGAATGGACCCGGTGGTGTTGTAGGAGGTGCCTTCAACTGTCGAAGCTGACGGACGTAACGGCGTAAAATGAAAGCAATGCATATCTTCCTCCATATTGAGTAATTTGACCACACATTGGTAAGAATTGAACCCTTGACATAGTCCATGAAGATAATGGAATTCTTCAGCTTGCGCTTGACAACATGGCGCACCCGTGGGACGGGAATCGTTGTATTTGCGAACACAAGGTCGAGTGCATTGGCTTCTGTCGCGTCAATGGCATCTTCATCCATGTCTTGCGATGGTTTAGCCACTATGTTGGGAGTGATGTGCCAAGCATTGTATTTTGGAAATTTTGACTCCTTCGTGCCCTCTCGTTGAAAAGCTCGAGAACCTCTGTATCGCTTAACTCGTCTATATCTGAGGGCTGAATCAACTCCGTCGTCAGCAAACTGGATTGAGGCATACTTATACTCACTTGTAAACTTGTTTCAGGCTTTCTGTCTGAACAAAAAGTGGATAGGACTGTGTCCACAGTGTCTCGCACAGAAATGAAAGCAACCATTTGCATGAAGCCCCTCCTGTTAGCTATCAGTGCGGCTATCGAAAACCTTCACTGGCCCGTATTTATCCTTTATACCCGTGCATTTAATTAAGGGTACGGATACTCAACACGGAATGTGAATATATTCAAATTTCATCCCCCTATTGTTAAGGTTCGAGACTTGCTACTAGATGTCAATACACAACAGCACCTTCATAAATGATGGAAAAATTATCTCAGAAATAAGAAAAAAAGTTCAACATGAGTTTATCTTTTGCCATTTTTGAGACGCACCATACATACTCAAGGAGGAACAATAATGATAGGAAAATAGATTCATTCTACTCAGCTCAGCAAATCAGGTGTAAAACACATCAGAAACTAACTCATGGTAAGTAATGAGAGGATGGTTTTTGATTTACACAAGATCAGTAACTATTAGATAAGTGAGGGTAGAAGATACTACACGTCCGACACTACCATCATAACATAAAGAATGGCCTGCAAATGATTCCTGGGTACCAAAAGGGATAGTATAGGAATGAAATGACATTGACTTTGAATGCGAAACAATTTCAATCTTCTTGCTCTCTCCAAAAATTAGTGAAGATGACGCAGTTATAAACATTGAGAGTCACGCGCGCAGGCATCTGTGAGCTTCGGGTCAACACTGCCAAGAGGTTCAATCACTGGCGCATCGCCGTTGTATGGTACCCAAAAACTGTTATATTGGCCCTGATAGTATCCAGTGATCCGAAACCCATCATCGATCGACAAGGGGGGTGAAAACCAACTCAAGCAGTGGGGGATAGTGTGGAGTAGTTGGAGAGATTGTGGAACCATTGTGACACTGTCATAAACAATCTCGAAGATACGAAAGTGCTTCAAGGAGACAACGAGAAACGTATTCCCGCGGATAAGTTGCGGTCTCTGAACGAAGTTAGAAACACGATGGTTTTCGATAACTACACACCCACTCACTGCAAAAGGAGTAAAGCATTCCGGGATTGTCACGATGAGAGGGTTGATGCGAGGCATTTCAGTGAAACAACCGATTGTAGGAGTGTAATGGAAGACCCTGAGCACCACGTCATCACCACGATCAGCCTCGATAGTATAGCGGTCATTAAAAACAAATCGATCATCCGCAGATTGTGTACGATAGAACGACGTCAAATGTTTGGCGGCCAGACTAGCACTTTTTCCGTGGCCTACCAATTTTACCTGATAGATGTGAGTACGATGGTTTTCTGATAGATAGAAAGTGTGGTTAGTACATCTGCATTAAACCTCAAGTAGGAATTACCATTTTGATAACCATGCTGAATTGCAATACGAAAATATAATCTCTCTTTGGTATCATCTACCCAAATCTCTCGCTGCGTCCAAATGGGAGGTGTAAAGAATGGAGTCGGTCGTAGGTTATCGAGTACGACTTGGAATTCTTGGTCGATGTGAGCAACGTTAAACAGGAGGACTGGTTCTGGCTGAGTTGAATCCAAGTCAAGACTATAACATGAGGCAAGATGGTAAACAAGCAACCAGCGACCACCAGGTAAAAGCTGACGTCCTGATAGCATTGGTCGTTCGAACTCAAATGGAAGTTCAAGCTCGCGAACTCGAGGCATAGCAATAGTTGCACCCGAAATAATGGATTGGGCAGAGGTTCTCTTCACAACCCATTGTTCTAGCTCTTCGGTTGTATACGAATCGAGTTCTTCTTCTGGACGTACGACGTGATGAGTCTGTTGCAAGTCTACTATGCGCTTGACCCAGATATTGCGAGTACGCGTCAGTGTTTCAAGAGTTTTGCAGGTCTACACGTCGTTTAGTGAAAATTCCAAGAACAATACAATATAGTGACTACTTACCATCCTCAACGCAAAGAGCTCTTGGTAGTCCATATACGCGGTGACATGAAGAAGGAGTTCCACAGGAAGGTCCAACAGTGTAGCAGGTTGCACTGGTTTGACGCATCCCCAAGCCACAAGTGATAATAACCACATATAAAAGTCATAAAACCAGAAACTCATCGCCCTTTGTGCTAAAACAGAATCAGCAACATGAAGCACCAATTTGTATGTAGTAATGGCATCTTCTCTCTCGGAGCCACTTTTTGTATATAGAGTTATTAACGGATCCCCTCATGCAGGTACATTGGCAGATTTTTTCCCACTAGCCAAGCTCAAGACACTGGATCAGCTTGCCTATCTCAAACAGGCTGAAACCTTTATCACCAAATATTCGGGAGGATACAGTGCAAATTCCAAGCAAGAACGACGAGAAAGCCTAAAGGCATTTGCCTGTCAGACCTCAAAAGACATATCCATCATCAACCAATTTATTGATTATGATCTTGAAGTTGGGGCACAGAATGGTAACCAGCACACTTTCACTGTGAGTCAACACTCATCATGATCCTATCTTGCCATGGCCCGCTCATCACTTCCCGATCAACTAGTTTAATATGTTCTCAAAAATAGGAGTATCTCACATCATACATGTCTGTGCTAGGAGTTGATGTGAAAAAGCAAATCCCACTTGCGTTAATGATCTCTGGCATTAAAGGGAAACCACATATTTTGGAACGCATGGTTGACAAGTCACCGAGATCGGTAAACCCTCGCCCTTGTAGAAACAGTGGTGACCCATATGTATCAGAGGTAACTTGCTCCAGTTGTAACATAATGACAATCATTAATAATCCAAATTTCTGTCTCTTAAATCTTTTGGCAGGTTGAGGCAAATTCACAAAGTAGATTCCAGGACTTTTTGTGTCCTTTGATTGAGCAATGTGAGAGGAGACACAGTGATTTTGTTATCATGGGGGGGGGGGAGGTTTATGTTGGAATTCGCAACAGTAGGAAGGTGCCACCTATCCACACACAACACATGGACCCTCAAGGTATCACCCATCATACATTCCTATCTGGTAAAATGGACTTTTTTGTTTTTCAGTGCACAATCCATTAGATATGTCCATCTTTGAGCCCGCCTTGGATCTTCAAAAGATAATTGAATGTGAATGGAACGAGAATATCAGTGTGTATTTCACTAATGATCGCTTCAAGAATTTAGTTAATATCTTTATTCAGAGCCAAAGTTTTCAAACCTTGTGTCGACTCGGAATGAAGTTGTGACCCATATAAAACTCCTTCAAGAGGAAACTAGGACCCATATCGACCCACTGATCTCCACAGCCAATTCGGGGAGACACATCAAATGGACTATGATCGTAATAGAGATTAAGAAGCAGTCAGGACTTACCATCTATATGAATCTTCTCGAAATCTTTTTAGGCGTCGTGATCGAAGCACAACGCCTGCGGGAAGTGTGTGTCGAAAAGTTTTCAGAAGCAATTGACATTTGTGGAACATGTCAACGTGATAAAGAGGCTAAGGCTGAAGAACCAGAACCAGAAGATGAAAATAATAGCATTGTTATTAAGGATGATAGTAGTGAAGGCAGGCGGTTCAATCTCCTCCCTTATGCCTACCAGCCTATTGCAGAGTGCTTGGCGATGTGAGTGACCTTTTCTCTTCGTATGCATATCAATGATCAAATGCATGACTTATGGATTAACTGATTCGTCAAACTTGTCCTAGACAATCACACCCTGAATTACAGAACGATTTTGGATCAGGATCGAAGAAGATGCAGTTCATGGTTACCAGTAGTTGCGATTGGATGTGGGGAGTAATTGATTGTTTAGGCAATAACCGACGCTGCTATGTTACCGAAACCATTCGAGCGGAAAGTAATGAGGACTTACAAGATATTGTGTTTATCAATGATGCATTGGTGAGTTCCTTCATTTAACTATACTAGTCATACACTATTATAACGCGTTCTGACTGGTATTTTTAGTTGGTTATGACCCCAGAAGAATCATTCGAGTTATACGAAAATGCATACGCTAATTGCCAATCTTGAGTAGTCCCGACATCATAATATCCTTATAATCGTCACCATTCCATCCGACCCACCACCTCACACACGAATCAAGCGCCTCATAAAGTTCGTCAAGTTCTCTCAGTGGTTCAAAATAAACACCATCACAAACACCTGCTCATCTTAAAAATACATCTTCGATGTTGTTTCTTGACATCAGGATGAAGGGGAATTTTGAAACATTGTGCTCAGAGGGAAGCTTCGGAGTATATTTGTCTTTAAAAGGCCTTCCCATCCCTCGTTTATTTTTTATGGTCTGGTACTTAAAAACATGGAGTTAGTTTATTAAATCCTGCACCAGTGCACTTACAATACCCTCCACTCAACGATTAATGTAACAGACTTTCAATTTTATTAACATATATATGAAATAGAACAAAACTTCAAAAATAACAAAAGGTGAGCAACGCTGAGCAATATGTGGCAGAAGAAAGCAAAACAACAAAAAAAAATCTATGTGACAAAAGAAATCAACTGCAAAGCAAATAATAAAACCAACTGGAATATGTATATGAATAATAATAGAGAGAAACGGAGAAAAAACAAAGAAAATAATAACCCCAAGAAAGATAAAAAAAAAAAAAAACACAAAAACGTAGAGGTATGATGACAATTCATTTCAACTTTCAAATCCATTCAAAACCAATTATTCCTAGAACCAGTCTGAGAACAGGAACCTTTCTAGCCCCAATCCCAACCGTTCTCTTAACCACATACCCATTTTCTTCCACTTCATCCTCTCCTTTCTTCCCAGACCCCAACCCAGATCCTAATCCTAATCCTGATCCTGATCCGCTAGTAGTAGGAACCATATACTCCATTGGTAACTTTGGTACAGGTGGTACAAAATACCCATTATTACCCAATTTCTTCACCTCTTTTCTTCCTCCTCCTCCTTCATCCAACATTGCTTCAACACCTTGTACAAATCTTTCTCTAGCTTCTTCACTTCTCTCCGTATTCAAAAAACTTCCACGACTATAAGTACTAATCCCACTCCATCTACTATTTCTCGTATACTTTGATTTATCTTGATTTTCGACTTCGGCTTCATTATCGATATCAAGATATAAAGTTGATCTTCTTCGACTTCCAGGTACGTGAGTGTTATGTAGATTGATTTCAATTTCATCATCTGGATAATATGAAGCATCATCATCTGAATCGTCATCGAATCCATATCCATATCCAGCTGATTGAGGTTGGGAAGATTTGGATTTGATATCGATATCTTCTTGATTATGAGGAGGGATAGGAGAAGTAATCGAACGCGAATAATACTCTTCGATAGCAGCATTATTATATTTCTCCACTTTCTCTTTCTCCCTCTCAACACCTTTATCCAAAGGACCAGGAGGTGAAACTGACGCCATTCCAATCTTAGTTCTAGGTCCAGTTCCAGTTCCAGTTCTAGCCCCAGATCCTCCGTTAGCAGTGCTAATAGTCGCAACAGATCTCAACGCTTCATAACTTCTTCTAGTAGGAATAGCACTTCTCAAACCTCCTCCTATACCACCACCACCTTCCAACCTCTTCTTCTCATCCTCAATTCTACCAACACCATATTCAATTCTCGATTCTCTAAACCTCGAAATCATCTTAATAACTTCTTCACTAACTTCCTCCTCTTCCTCTTCATCCTCATCTTGATCCTTCTTATTTCTGGTATATTTGGTATCATTATGAACACCAACACTACCTCGACCATCATCATCATCATCATCCCAACCAGATTTCGACTCTCTCCGAGGTAATTTCTGACGTAAATCGGGTATAACGGGATTAACAGGAAACGGTGAATTTCTTCCTCTCTGAATCGACGGTGCTGTCATTCCTGAATTTCTTCCTATAGTCGTAGTTGAGGTAGTCGTTGGGGTATTGATAGTCATAGTCGTAGAGGTAGAGGTAGCAGTAGCACCATTAGAACCGAAACCGAAACCTTTTTGTTCCTGTTCACTCAACCTCTTTTGAACTCTAGCTCTCAAAGCACTACCAGCGTCAGCCAAAATAGTATGATTAAAGCTTGATGGAGAATGCGAATGCGATTGGGGTTGAGATTGGGGCTGAGGTGAAGTAACAATACGAGGTGATGATTGAGGTTGAGGCTGGGTTTGATAACTCATAAGTAAAGGTGACGGTAAAGGTGATCCAATCGAAACAGCCATTCCCATTCCCATTCCACCACCACCACCACTACCACCTATTCCTAAACCTCCCGTTCTCAAACTCGTATTCGAAGTTTTTACCCTCAAATTACCTGAATTCATTCCACTACCAAGAGAACTAGCACCAACACCAACACCAACACCCACATTAGCACCGGCACCAACACCAAGAGGAACATTAGGTAAAGGACTTGAAGGAGGAGGACTAGGTGGTGGAATATCATAATAAGAAAAAACATTCGGTGGTGATGAAATACGAGGTGTAGGTGATCGATTCCCATTTCTACTTCCAATTCCGGGTATAGGTGAATACGACCTTGCTTGTCTTAAAACTGTCGGTGAAGTAACAGTAGTAGAAGAAGAAGAAGTAGAGGTGGTAGGTATACTCGATGATGATGATGATGATGAAGTTAATATTGGTGTTGATATTGTATAGGCGATCGACCAATTTGAGTTTGAGTTTGAGTTTGGGTATCATTTTCACCACCAACCGAAACCGAAAGTGTAGATTTCGATAATTGTCTTGAAAGTGTTCCATTTCCGTAACCTTGAGAATCAAAAGGTCGATTCTTGAAAGAAGTATTAGTCGAAGGTGTAATAATCACTTGAGGAGTTATCGGTATATTCCCATTCCACCTCCAATTCCAGCTCCAATTCCAGTTCCAATTCCAGCAACACCACCGAGCCTAAACTTTCTAAACCCGAACCCGAACCGAAACCGAAACCTGAGCCTGTGACCTAGTAATAGGTAACGAAATAACAGGTTTCTTATTATTACTCTCAATACTATTTCCACTTCCACCACTATTCCTTAAACTTCCATTTCCATTTCCACCACTACTATCATTACCACCACCAACAAAGAAAGGTAAAACCCTCCTCTTAGTAGGCGATTGGGATTGAGATTGATTTTGATTTTGAATCTGAGTATATGATTGATTGTGGCAAAATAACACCAACAGTATGACCAGCAATCGAATTAGGTACCATAGGAAATCCATATCCCATATTCGCATTTACATTCAACCCATTCCCATTCAAACTCTCTTTACTAACCATACCTCTCAAATGTGACTGAGAATTAGAATTGGAAGTGGAAGTGGAAGTTCTAGACATTGTTGAATTAGAAGTTGAATTGGTGGTTGTAGTTGTGGAAGTTGTAGTTGTTGATGTTGATGTTCTTGTAGTAGTATTGGTATAGACGTTATTGGTATTGGTATTGGTATTGGTATTATTGCTTGATGTTGAAGTTGGACGACTATGATTGGTATGAGAAGATAAAGGGAAAGAAACAGGTGGTGATGATGCTGATGCTGATATTGGTGTTGGCGTTGATGTATACGCATAAGGATGTGGTGGTATCGTTGTCGTAGCAGTGGCAGGTGTAGAAACAGAAGAAGGTATGGCAGGAGGTGGACGTGAAGGTGTAGGGGGTACTGATTGTGAAATCGACATAGCACTGCCAGCATCCATATCCATACTCGAGTTAGCATCCGCATTCGCCGCCGCCGTAGTTGTAGTAATAGTCGAAGAAGAAGATGAAAACATATCCTCCGAAAACCCAGATTCAAAATCCAATCCAAGTTTCGAATCACCATCAACACCATTCGTAAACATTTGAGCAATCGGTAAAACCAGTTTCTCCTTCTTCTCTCTTTCCCTTACAAGTTCGAATTCCCTATCTCTCTCCTTATCCTGTTTCAGCTTTTCAGCTTTCAAATCCGATTTCGATGATTTTCCACCAATTCGAATAGAAAACAAACTTTTACTCTTCTTCACATTCTTTTCATCCTCTACCCCCCTCCTCCTGTTGTTGATTTCTTACTTGAAGAAGACCATTTTCCTTTCTTCTTTGAAACCTTGGATGATTTACTAGAATGTCCATCCGTTTCATATCCATTCCCATTCGTTGAACCAGATTCGGTAAATCCAAAAAGCTAGGTCGAGTGCTAGTACTAAAAGAACCAGAACCAGAACCGAACCAGAACCAGAACCAGAACCAGGAACAGGACTAGAATGATTGGTGTCGAATATTGCTAATCCAGGTATAGTAGGAAACTGTTGTGCTTCTTTTCCCTTGTCTTTAGATTTCTTGTCTTTATCTTTCTTCTTTTTATCTTTACCACCAAACATCCCGCCACCATCACTTTCATAACCATCTTTCTTTTTCTTTTTCAATTTCGAAGGTGTACCAGAACGAGGAGGTTGAGGTAATGATGGTAATGATTCAAAACCATTGGTATATGTAGAGGATTTGAAGAAGGAGAAGAAGGAGTGGGTGGATATCGACCTGATATTGGAGAAGTGGCTGTCGACTCTTCAGAATGTGTATTCGTTAAACCAGGAGACGAAGGGATTTGATCCTAAGCATAAGAAAGTTAGTTCTGTGAATCGTAATTTTAATCATAGAAGCGGGTTCTAGAAAAAAGTGTGGGAGGTACAAAATGGTAACCAACCACAGACTACAAAAGAACAAGGTGAAAAGAAAGACGAGAAGCCCGCTGTCAGCTAGGCTTCCTGCTAAATATACACTGCGCTCCCACTGGTTCTTGAAAAAGGAACAACAACAACGACGGATGTTGAATATTTGAATGGTGCTTTTTGTATATCAACACGGAGAAGTGTTTTCTCTACCGTTAAAGACGCGGGAGATATGAAGGATTGGCATAAAAAAGGGATTGTGGCGAGTAGAAACGATGTGAAAAATACGGATAGGTTCAGACGCCACAAAAGCATTGGGTATTGTTTGAGTTACACGTCGTGGACGTGAATCACCATCGAGAACATTCTCTGTTCGTTTCCGATGCGCGTAGTGTAGAGCACAGGAATGCCAAGAAGCGAATAACGTACAACCCGTGACAAGGAAACCCAAAGAAATAGTGAAAAAAAGGCGAAAAATATTCCAAGAAAGCAGAGAACAACTTCAAAGCAGATGAGAACAAACAAATGAGAGGAGAGAAACACACCTCATCCTCTTCTTTGAGTGGATTACTGAAAATCCAATCCGCGACTACTGAATCTGCTCCAAAGCCCAGCTGTAGAGCAGCATCCCAAACTGAAGCGCGTAAAGCATTTGAATCACGGCTCTTTGGGTTCGTATTCTGCTGTGTTGGACGAGGACGAGCCATGGTCATAGGTTGGAGTGGTGTAGAGGTAAAGGACATGATGGGTCTAAGCTCATTAAAGCCTTCCGCTCACTTTGTTGGCCTGTGTGAGAAACTAAACTATATATTACACGTGCCCCTGATTCTACTAAGGCACAGTCATCATTGTTTTTTTCTTTCTTATTTTCTTTGTGTATTGATAATAATCTTGTATGTTTGAGAATAATACATCTTTATAGCTCTCTGAAATATCATACATGAGCAAACTGGCATTTTTGCTCTTCAAAAAACACTCTTTACCCCCCCCCTCTCAATTAAAAAAACGTCACCTTGACAACAACTTTTCAAATTAAAAACGGAAACGGCATTCAAAAATAAAACTCAACTAGACCTTTTCTAGAATCACTTCTCAGGTCCCCTTCACAGGCCAAGGTACACATCATAAAACGTCGTCACCACGAAAATCTTCGAGGATCAATTAGGGGGGAGGAGAGAGGAAAAGAAGAAAGAGAAAAAGCACTTTAACCGACCTCGTATATTATAAGCAACGTCATTCGTGTTGAAAATACACCAATGGCCCACCCTACCTACCTATATCCCATCATTTTCTATTTCCGTTTTTGACTGTTACCGAACAGCATCACACAATAAAATGACAACCAACAGCGATAAAATATCAATATTCCTACATTCCGATACTCATCTTTGATTTACTAAGTCGTTAAATGTAATAACTCCCCCCTACTATTATCATGTTTCACACCAACAAGTCACATCTTCATCAACAACTTAAAGAGGCCATTGAAAGTGAACATCTCAATAGACTTTCAAATTTCAAAGCTTCAAGCCCGGTCCGTATACTATTTATAATCGTAAACCGGGGAGGGTGGGGGGAAAAAAACTGATTGACACAGGATTGACATCGTAAATGGCTATGCTTACATATCTCACAAGAGAATCCTGACACCCGAGGCCTACATTCCAGCAGGGGTAGCCAGCGGAACTTTCCCGACGAAACAAGTCGCAGGGTCAGAGACAACATTCCACTGACCACTCCAAAAATCCGCAGCGCAAGTCTCCTAAACTAGTGACCATCATTGCCCTGGGTAAACCATGATTTCAACTAACTTTACAAAAGGTTAATGATGCGTATGCGTGACAGTGGAGATTAAAAGAACCCGAATTACAAATGGGCGCTGCACTTGCTCCTTAGGCCTCAGAGTGGTTGTTTGTTACCACACGGAGGTTTTGAATTGCCGTTAGATATCAATAAAGAACACGAGCATTGTTATCTTGAGAGAAACAAAGAGAGATTCAGAATTCATAATTATTCGTGTATACGTAAAAAAGAAAAGAAAAAGAAAGAAAACCACCACGGGGTACTAGTAAAAGAGAATTGATATCAAAAAAGGAAACAAGATCCATAACCGAGAAAAGAAAACGAAACCGAAACTGAAAAGAGAGGAGAAAACAAAAACAAAAAGAAAGAGAGACAGCCAAAAGGTATGCACCAAAGGGATAAAAAAAAAACAATACATAAACAACAGAATCAGAAAAACGAGAGAGAAACAAAAAAAAAAGAATCAGAAAACGAAACCAGGCCATAAAAAAGAGCTCTAACATCAACATTCAAACGTTCACCACCACCATCCATCTCCCACCCAAATTCCAAAAAAAAAATCACGACGCGAGAAAAAAAAAGAATGTATCAAGGTCAACCTTCAAACCATTTAAAAAAAAAAAAAGAAAAAGAAAAAGAACGAGTATTGAGCCAATAATCACAGGTATTAATTGGCAGTTAATCATCATCAATCATCAATCAAAAGCCACAAGCCACAGCTATAGCTTAAGCTCCGTCAAAACTCTCCTAGCCAACATCTGATACTGCCAACCATCACCACTAGCTCTTCTAAACTGAATTCCATATAACGGTAACCACGGAACCTACAAGAAAGAAAAATTATTATTATTATTATTATTATTATTAAAACGAAAAAAAAAAAACGAAAGAACATACCTTGACAATATTAATTTCAAACCTCACACACAACGAATTCTTTCCCATACTCTCAAACATCTCTCTCGGTACTTCACCGGAAGGTAAAAGACTAGGACTACTAGTGCCTGTAGTCGGAGCCGTAGCGTTGTTATTGTTATTGTTATTGTTATCCGGATTTGGATTTGGACTTGGATTAGGAGAATTCGGCACAACAGTCTGAAGAGGAGAAGGAGTCGAAATAGAAGGAGGAGAATTTGAAGTAACAGCAAAATCTCTAGGGATAGGAGGAAGTACTTTTGATTTATTAGAAACCGGAGAATACGATCTTGATTGTCCATCTTCCAAATTCTCTTGTTGCTGCTGCTGCTGAAGTTCCGGTTGATGAAGATCTTGTGGCGAAGGTTGTTCAATATGAGGTTCAAGCAACTGTTGTTGCTGTTGCGGTTGTTGAGAAACCTGATGTTCAGGAATAACGGTAAAGAATGAAGAACTTCCGCTGCTAGGTGTAGTCATCAACCTTTGCATTTGAGTCGATTGACTTTGCGCTTGACTCAATTCTCCTCCTCCTTGTTGTTGTTGTTGCAATTCTCTTTCTCTCTCCCTTTCCCTCTCCTTCTCCCTTTCCTTCTCCTTCCTCTTCATCCCAAACGACAATTTACTAGCCTTCTTCACAATCGAAGGTCTATGACTAGGCATAGGTGGACTATATCCCAACCCCAACTCTCTCTGTTCCCTCTCCCTCTCCTTTTCTCTTTCAATATTTCCAACCATTCCCATACCTCCTTGACCTCCTTGAGAACTAGAAACAGGAACAACACTAGCAATATCAATACTAGGAACATGTAAACACTCAAACCCAGTTTTCCTCTCTCTATATTGAACTTGCATCCTATCCAAAACCCTTCTAATATCTTCTTTAATCGCAATTGGTGATTTCGAAGAAGTAGTAGCAACACTAAACAAACCCTTCAAAAACACAGGTTTAAATTCTTTCTCATCTCCATCCGTTTCTTCTTCTCCTACTCCTCCTCCTCCTGTTTTCGGGTCTTCGTCTTCACCATCTCCAAATCCATCAGGATCAAACCTTCCTTGCTGTTGTTGTTGTTGTTCCGGTGATTGTTCCGGTGATTGACCTTGACCTTGTTCACCACCACGACCAAACAAACCACCAACCAAAGGTCTTCCTTGTGAACCACCTCCATAACCAGTACTAGGTCTCCTACTCCTACCCAACAACCCTCCTCCTCCTCCTCCTCCCCCAATGGTCCCAGCTCCAGTACCAATTCCAGTCCCACCAGTAGCACTACTTCCAAACAAAGCAGCACCACCAGTCGAACTTCTTCTCTCATGTCTCATATATCTACCTTGATGATCCAAAATCGTAGCAGCACGTCTATGAATAGATCCAATAGGTTGAGAAACACTTGAAGTTATTTGTCCAGGTCCACCACTATGAGAAGATGAAGAAACGATTGAAGGTGGAATTATAATTGAAGGTGATTGTGGTTGGGATTGTGATTGTGATTGAGAATTTGACGTAGATTCAATAATTTGAACTTGACCAAGTTCATTAACACCACCACCACCAACGTCTCCTGTTACTCCTACTCCCGCTCCTGTTCCTGTTCCTACTCCACCTGGACTAGGACTAGAACTAGGACTTGATTTACCAAATCCCATACCCATACCCATACCCAATCCCAACCCTTTCCTCATACTTCCATACTTCCTCTCCCTTTCCCCTCCACCACTACCAGTAGTAGCACCGGTAGTAGCACCAGGAGTAGCAGGAGTAGAAGTTCCCAATAAAGATCCAAACTTCCTAACTAATGTAGCTCCTCCAGAAACCAATCCATGATGTTGATGACTAGGAACAGGTTGTTGAATAACCGGAGTCTGCGTTTGGCTTTGCGTCTGCGATTGGTTTTGGATTTGAGTTTGAGTTTGAGTTTCCTCTTGATTATTCATAACGCTAGGAATTTGGAAAACCGTAACTTCAGGTCCAACAGTTCTAGGAGGTTCAACAATATTAGGTATCGGTATCGGTACCTGTACCGAAACAAACCCATCTCCTTGCTGTTGTTGTTGTCCTTGATAACCTCCTTGTTGTTGTCCTCCCAATCCCAATCCTTGTCCCTGTCCTTGACTAAACATACCACCCCAACTTCTAGGTCCAACCACCCCTCCACCACCACCTCCACCACCACCTCCACCACCAACATTAACATTAACAGTCATAGGTCTCTGACTCAAACTATGACTTCTCTTATGAGCACCAACAGGTCCAGGAGCACGTGGTAATACCCCACCAATTCCAAATCTACCTTGAGGTATTATAGATCCAGAAGTTGAAGTACCAAATGAACTTGAGGTTCCAGCTGTCGTACTAGTACCAGTACCAGTTGCAGTTGTAGTACCAGTACCAGTTACAATCGCAGTAGCCATAGCACTAGTGGTAGCAGACGAAGAAATAGGCGTATTAGGTGTTCCAGGAATTTGTCCATAATCTTCATAATGTCCATGTCCAGCCATCAAAACACTAGGAACCACAATCGGTTGTGGTATCAAAACACCAGTATCCCTAGCTCTCGGTTGCGGTTGCGGTTGACCAACATATTGTTGTTGTTGTTGTTGTTGCTGTTGTTGTTGAGATGATTGTGGTTGTGATGATTGTTGTTGAGATGACGATTGCAGTTGTGGTTGTTGTATCGATTGTGGTTGACCATGATAAGGATAAGCAAAAGTAGGAGTAATAGGTGAAGGTACAACCGATCCCATTCCCATTCCACCAATACCATTCCCAGCATCATAAGACATACCACTATAATGTGATGATTCAGGTGGTGGTAATCTCGGTAAAGCCATACCATAATCAGGTTTTCCAATTGTTGATGTTATCGGTAATCCACCAGTAATTCCTCCATATGAAAGTTGTCTACCATGTCCCTGTCCCTGTCCATGACTTTGTTGGGTAACAGTAGCGGTAGGGGTGGTAGAAGTAGGAGCTTGATTCTGATTCTGATTCTGATTCTGATTCTGAGATTTAACTTGAACATGATTTTCATCAACAGATTCTCTTCCTCCCTGACTTTGATTTTGTCTTCCTTTCCCTCTTCCACTATTACTACCAGAACTCATCGTACCAACTTTCCCTCCCTTCTTTCTCCTTCTCTCCCTTTCCCTTTCCCTATCCGTATCTCCACCTTCTCCCGCTACTACACCACGATTTCCATCAAACCCATCACCACCGTCATCATCATCATCATCATCATCATCATAATCCTCCTCTTCCCCATCCCTCAATAACTCTCCACTAACAGTCTCACTAGCAAAATGTCCCTTTCCATAAACCTTATCCCTCTCCATTTTCTCTCTAGCAAGATAATAAATAGAAACAAGTGGATGAAATCCACGTGTAGGATCAATAGGTTCTTTAGAATTATAACTAGAACTAGGTTCATAGTTGTATATTGATGAAATGTTTAATTGAGAATTTGTTGGTGAATTTGGGTTGGGTTGGTAATGATTTGGATTTGATGTGATATGTTGCGATTGTTGTTGATGATGAGATTGATGATGGGTAGAAGAAGGTGAAGAAGGTGAAAATAATTTCCTTCGATAATAATCAAACCCAGAAAACCTTCTCGAACTCTTCTTATTCGAAGGTGTCCCAGGCGCATTGTATTATTCGTATTCGTATTAATATTCCCAATCCCCCCCGTATTCGTCGTCGTCATCGTATTCGGAACTTGAGGTAATTGTGGATTTTGAGAATTCATAGCATCATGTTTAGTTGACGTACTATCAAACGATTGCGCCAAACTTGAATTCGAAAAACTTTCAGGTAACCATCTCGAAAACAATCCACCAACTCCTCCTCCTCCAGCTCCTCCAACACCACCAACACCATTTCCATTAATAACTCCACCCCGCTTCTTTTCCCAATACTGCACCGCCTTAATATATCCATCCGATTTCAAAATCCTAACCAACTTTTTCTCAATTTCTTCAGGTGTACCAAACTCAAATCCTTTCATTTCTTTAATAACTTGTCGATCAAGTTCGTCGTGACGTAAAGGTTCACGATGAACCATATGTGGATTTGGTGGTGTTTTATGTCCTCTAATCATCCAAGGATGATTAAGTACTTCTTGCATTGTAGCTCTTGCAGCTGGATTCGTAACCAACATTCTTGATAACAAATGTCTACATTCTATAAAGATATTAGTAAGCTTTTTACTCCTTTAAAAAAAAGAAAGAAAAAGGGAAACTCACCGGTACTCAACCAAATAGGATACTCAACCAACCCTCTCTTAATCTTGGCATGCAAAGCGGGCATACTCTGATCATCAAAAGGAACTTTACCACACACCAAAACATACAAAACGACACCAAAACTCCAAACATCAACTTCAGGTCCCGTATAAACTCTAGCATTCAAAAGTTCCGGAGCTGCAAAATACAATGAACCACAAAAGGTTGAAAGATGACCTTGAGGATCGAATAAATTTGACAATCCAAAATCAATGATTTTGATATTGCCAGTATGTGATATAAGAATGTTTTCAATCTTCAAGTCTATTAAAGAGCGTTTAAAAAAGTCAGCGCCAGCCGTCGCGTCGGAAAATAATAACAACTGACCTCGATGAACGACATTATTCTGATGACAATATTCAATGGCACTAGCAACTTGTCTAGCAAACTTCCTAGCCACTCTCTCTCTCAACCTTCCATGACTAATAATATAATCCAACATCTGACCACCATTAACATATTCAAAAACCATATAATAATGATGTTGATGAACAATCATTTCTCTCATCCCACAAACATAAGGATGATAAAGCAACATTGATAAAGTTGCTGAGGTTGGGGTTGTTGCTGCTGTCTTCTATCCCTTCCATTAGTAGATCTGGTAGGCGTATGTTGTTGAGAATAAGATTGAGGGGGCATAGAAAGAGGACGAGGTCTAAGAGGAACAACGTGATTTGTTCTTAGTTGGTTGTTGTTATTGTTATTGTTATTGTTGTTGTTAAGTTCATTTATTTCCGGCAAGAGTGGAAGATGAGGTTGTACCGAGGGATGGTACGTAGACATGGGTGATGACAAGGTAAAGGTAAAGGTAAGTAAAAAGGGTTGGGTGAGAACTTTTATCCCATCACATCAACTATCTACTATCCCAGACTACCGCGTGTCGCCGCAGCACAGGCCAGGGGGGTACCACTGCCTACACAATACTCAGCACACATACTCTAGTAATACATACCACATACATACCAATAGTAACACAGCAGTCACTCCAAAGAACAGACCAAACGTCAGTTGCAGAGACTGGGTAACAAACCCAGCAACGAACGACACAACCTAAAAAACCCCCGCGCCATCAGTTAACCTCAGCGCTCATCCCAAACAACCCAATACTACTCACCGCTGCTCCAATAAGCACTATCCTAGACCACTCTTCTACATTCTGTTGTCCTACAAAGTCCTACTCCTTGTTGTCAACAATCTACTTGTACAAAATAATACTCAAACCAACTCACAATCTTTCCTTCAACGTATTCGTCCAAAGCCATGGTTCTTGCCAACCCCTTTCCCATCAACACCTCAACGTGTCTTTCTCTCATACCGGCCATTGCCGAAACAAAAAAAATTATTATTTTAAAATAATCAACCACTACATACAAACAAACAAAAAATAACTCTCTACTCCTTCTTCTTCTCAAACGCTTCCAAAGCCTTCAACCTCTCAGTTAAAGTAGGATGAGAATGATGATAAGCAGAATACAACCAATCAACCCAAACAGTCGACAAATTCTTAACATGAAGTTTAACAAGTGCCTTACCCAATCTATCTCCCACAAAACCCAACTATTGATATTCTGTTGACATTAATTTGGTAAAATACATGCATTACCCATACCATGGCATAGTGTATATAACGTCGTACCTCGCTTGCGTAATATGTATAATGAGTCATAATGTCGTACAACAACTGGAGAAATAGTTTTGAATAACCCCTTGAACTTAGAGGTGAAACATGATTAATGATTTCCGTCTACAGATAAACACTGGATGACATCCCGTACCCGTAGGACTTAGAAACACAGATTTTGTCCTCAAACTCAAATACGTTGACATGCCGATTATTCCGTATCCCATACATATTAGGCTAGAGATATTTCGCATCATAAAAAAGATGCATTTCCAAACTTTAATCTAGAGGAGGCCTATATATATGCCCCCTCAGGGATTGCCCAGGTGGAGGCCCCTCCGGGTCCTCGCCCACCCTTCACTCTTCTGCGTGCTTCTAGATACGAGATAGGATTTCATTGTGATTGAGTAGCGACAGGCTGTAATACAAAGACCCCCTCTTTAGATGTTTCTTGAACTTCAGGCCGTCCTCAAACCTTAATTTTGGAAGTCCATGTATCAACTCAACACAAATTCGAGTCCACTTGAGCTGCCAATGAATTACCTAAACCTGTCTAGTGAAAATAAATGTTGAAATAAGAACAAATATATGTAGCAACATTTTCCATGGCCCTAATTATTGATAGAAATCATACAACTCACGATAGTTAGCAAATATAGTTGTTGTAGTTGCTACACTTTAGAATTCTAGATTAAATGCCGGGAGTGGTCTCCGAAACAAATAAGGTTTGAAGACGAATTCGCATTTCTAAATCCGACGGGAAGGCACTGTTTCGATGTGCCACAGTCCACTGGTATATCGAAAAGGCGACCCTGAAGCAGCGTCAAGAAATTCTCATGGCAGGGAACTCGCTATTCCCCGACTTATTATAATCGGATCCCTTTGAGAGGATTTCAAGCATCCTGATAAAGAATGGTGATTTTTCGGAGACTAGTTGTAATTTGAATGGAAGTACTATATTCCTAGTCATATTATCACCTCGTTCCGCGAGTCCGGGAAAAAACACACACACACATGTACTTTCCAATATTTTGAACTGTTTAAACACTAAGTGGTTGGCTGTAAAAAGAACTCGCTCGACCCGGACTCCGAAGAGGATTTAAATTTGCAAGTGTATGTTTGTCTGTTTTTTTAAAAAAAATTACGAATTCGCGTGCGACCCCTCATAGGATTTAAGATTATGATTGGTATGCATCATACAGTATTTGAATGATTGATGATTGGAGATCGTTTCTTTGCCATGGAGATCTTTGATTGACATCCGGTGCCGCTACATAAGACCTCGACTCGGATACAAAAAATATCCATTTTACAATCGAATACTCAAGTTTAAACCTAAAATACAAATGGCCCCCTGTCCTGGGGATCGGGAAGTCGCAGGGAGTCGCCCTACAGTAATAACGTGGGGATGAGGATGAGGGGGTGGGATGGTAAGAGAGAAATGCTTGAAGTTAACTGTCGATGGTTCTAGGTATACCTCAGGCTCAACTACTGGGAATGGGGTCCGCAAGTGCTAAGTCAGGTAACTTTAAGCGCAGTCAACCTTGAAGCTTGAAGTTTGAAGCTTGAAGTGGTACGCTTCCCACTATCCCATTCCCAGTCAGATCCTTGGGGGGAAAGTTGAAATAATTGCGTGCAATTTCAACGTCATGGGCTATTGCAAGAGCTTAGAGTCCCACCATCACTTGGATATTGTCCAATACTGTCAAATGGCTAATGGCGATCCGCCCTTAAAGGAAGAAAATGCGAGTGTACGTATTTCAAAATCGGAGGATAGTTTCACGGTGATACGGTACAGCCAGACGAAATTTCACCTCGTGTAATTTGAATAATGAATTACACGAGACCCCACTGAATACCATTGAAATATCAGAACATACCATCTCCATCTTCCATTCCTCCGTCAGATTCCTTCTATGATCTATCTTTCCAAATATTCTGATTAGCCTGAGCAGCGGGAGCGGGTCCTCTATATAGTATTTGAAATGAATCACAGGCGCCAGTTACACATATAACAAATAATCGAAATCGTCAGTAGGTTAGTGAACTAACAGTCTTTGAACACCCTTGAACACCTCTCCTACCCATCTCCCATCTAACCATAGTAATTCGCGTCTCACGGTATAAATAACGTCCGGGATTCCGAACATCGTTCCTTCTATACAAAGACTGCACATGTACACAAACGTTCTCGCTTCCCCCGTTTCCTATCAAAAGTATCAATTCAACCACGTTGCGCGCAGTCTCTTCTTTTTAAGAAAGAAGAGAACTAGGTAGAAAAATCGTCTCGCTTTTTTGATACCTAAAGTATTATATAGCAATTTGTGACCTTGCTCTTCAAGGAGCAGCGAGACGGTGAAAAACGATGAACAGTTCTGCATGTAGCATATGGAACACTTAAGGTCTTGAGGGACTAGTATTTGAGTACAAATAATTCTCGTATATAAGACTTAACATTGCTATATGCATGCGTATCCCGTCTATCTGTCATACCCCTAAACATCTACACCCATTCCTTTACCAAATAGAAATTGCGTATGCAAGCCTGTATTTCTCGGAAACATACGCAGGATACACACACATGTTATACATATGCTATGCGTACTAAACAATATGCTAATCAAAACAATAAATCAAAGAGGAAACAAGCACCAAGGGGTTGCAGGGAGATAGGTGACAAAATCTGCGTGGTGTTAACGGGTGGTCGGTAGTGAGGAGTGACAAAAATGGGACATGTAAATGACAAAGGGGAAGGAGGGGAGGAGATTATAGTGCGATGGGAGGTAAATGGAACAATAATCAAGATGAGGATGATGGCACAACAATATATGAGGGTTAAAAAAAAGGATGCGCAATCACAACACTTTTTTAAGAATATCCGGATACATTTACAACTTGGTCTCAACGCCACGAGCACCGAGCTTGCTCTGCAACTTGGCCTATTGAATCAAAGGTCCGCAGGTCAGTATTCGTTTTTTTAATGCGATGAGAACACTTACGTTGACGGCATCCATGTAGACATCAGTAATGACCCAGTGTTCCCTCTTCAAGCCTTTAACACCATGAATAGCAATGGCCAAATCCTTGGTCATGATACCATCCTGATCGATAACTTCTACACAAGAAGCCTCAAGATCCTTACAGAAGAGAGCCAAAGCCTCATTGTTGTCGAGCTTAGCACGGTGCAAGAGACCACGGGTCCACGCGAAGATGGAAGCGACGGGGTTGGTGGAAGTCTCATTGCCCTTTTGCCATTCGCGGTAGTGACGGGTGACGGTACCTAAACACAAGAACACTTTCAGGAATGTACAGAAGTCGGAATCAAGACAAACCACGTACCATGAGCGGCCTCAGACTCGATGATTTGGCCATCGGGGGTCAAAAGTTCACTGGTCATCATGCCGAGAGATCCGAAACCTTGAGCAAGGATATCACTCTGGACATCACCATCGTAGTTCTTGGTAGCCCAGACAAACCCTCCTGAGGACTTGATGACTTGTGCAACCATGTCGTCGATGAGACGATGCTCGTAGTAGATGCCGGCTTCGTCGAACTTGGTCTTGTAGGTGCTATATCGGGTTTTGGTCAGAATATGCTAAGTACTTATTCAAAAAGCTGTTTCTACCTCTGGTAGATCTCCTCGAAGATGTCCTTGAAACGACCGTCATATCGCTTGAGGATGGTGTTCTTGGTGGACATGAACTATTGAAATGGTTAACTATGTTCATTGTACATCATCTAACAACATACCAGAGGCATCTTCTTAGCAAGAGCCATCTTGAATGAGGCATGGGCGAAACCGATGATTGACTCATCGGTGTTGTACATGCTCATAGCGACACCAGGGCCCTGGAAGTCGTAGACATCGAGGGAAGTGGGTTTAGAGCCATCAGTTGGGGTATAGACGAGCTGGAGCTTTCCAGGCCCGGGAACGACGTAGTCCGTGGAACGATACTAATTGAGAAATAGGTATATCAGTACTAATTCCAGAAGGCAAAATTGTTGGACACACCTGATCACCGAAAGCATGACGACCAATGACAATGGGCTGAACCCATCCAGGAATGGGACGAGGAATGCGCTCAAGGATGATGGGCTCACGGAAGACAGTGCCTCCGAGGATGTTGCGGATCTAAAAACAAAGTTAGGGCACTCCGAAGTTTAAGAAGTAAAAACATACAGTTCCGTTGGGAGACTTCCACATTTCCTTCAAGTTGAACTCCTTGACACGAGCCTCATCGGGAGTGATGGTTGCGCACTTGATACCAACTTTATACTTCTGAATGGCTTTTGCAGAATCAATGGTGACCTGGTCATTGGTCTATGAAAAAAGGCGATGAGTAACACGTAAGGTTGGGACGAAGGTTGGGAGGCATACTTGGTCACGATATTCCAATCCCAGATCGAAGTACTTGATATCCAGTTGGAGGTAAGGCAAGATAAGCTGGAGGCAAGGGTTAGAGGTGTGTAGAATAACAATGAGAGTGAGCGAAGCTTACTTCCTCGCGTATCTTCTTCCAGATGATCCTGGTCATCTCGTCACCGTCGAGCTCGACGACGGGGTTTGCGACAACGATTTTGTTAGCCATGCCTCTGTCTGTTGGATGTAGGAGAAAAAGAAAAAGAAAGATAATCAGATACGAAAGGCCTCGGAAGATAGATATAAAAATTTGGCCAAGCAGCGATCACAAATAAGCGGGCCGCCATGTGGGGATTTTACTCCGATAGAAGAGAAGGACGCACATCGTCTAGTAGTTGAGGAGAAAGACCTGAGGTTGGAAGGGAAGTTACGGGTGTGAGGAGGGGAGAAACGGAGATTGCGAGCTCGTGTTGCCCACATCCTTGCTACGATAAAAGCAGTAGAAAAACAGTAGAAAAATTAGGTGGCTGTGATTCTTCGCGCTGGTGTTGACCCGGAGATGCCGCTGCCGATGCTAATGTCCCGGAGACGATACTGACGGTGGTGGTGGTATGAGTTCTGCAACAATGCCCAACAACAGTTCTACTTATACCGTGGGTGATTCTCTGCCGTAACACCTTCGAATCCCCGAACTTCTGCCTTTCAACTTCTGAAATCCTTCTCAAACTCATTCTGCTTTTCTCCCGCCGGTCGGATATTCTTTACCCCACACAAATCGACGAAGTTAGAGAAATTCTGATAAAATATTTTACTCAGCACTCTCCACATTCGGGTCCGATTCTCCTGATGGCCTCCTGTGTAAGATGACCCGAACCATCATCACTTATCATGTTGTTCAGGGGCATCTCTCCGCATGACAATGTGGCATCATCCTAAGAGATCTATTTAAGTATGTCACCATGCAGAAGTCAAGTCTTCTCCAGCACGATTTTGTATATAATTAATTTCTATCCACTGTCAGCCGAAGAGACAAGTTCGTTAAACACGGGCCATGACACTGATACACGAAGATATTTTTGCATTGATATACGAAGTTAGAAATCTTATTATTTCAACCAACGAAACAATCTCTTTAGCCAATTCACAAATCCTCCCTTTAACACTTCTTCTTGCAATACAGTCCTCTTCCTACCCTCATAACCCACATCAATCAACCTATCTATAATTCTCCATGCGTCGTTAGCATCCCAATCATTCTCAAGTCGATCTGGTGAAGCCCCGTCCTTGATCATAGAATCCCAAAACTCATCTTCAAGTTCCCTTTGCCTGCTTTCTCCTGTCGCAATATCACCCACCTTAGACCAATGCGTAGTTACAAGAAATACTTGCTTCATCGTAGCACTTCCACATAATTCTTTCAACATGAATGTATATCGAATTGCAGCGTTGTTTTGCCTATTTTCGTCGATTCGACGAAGGTAAATGATTCCGGTGATCATCACATCTGATTTACAACTAAAAGTCGAAAAATAGATAGAACGTGTCGAATGATCCTTAGCAGACGAAGAGGTAGAGAGTCAGATATAGAAATACTCACTTATCTCGAACCCAACTAGAAATCAGAGTCAAAGTTTCAAAATCTGTTACATTGGTAGCATCCAATCCGGGAGTATCAACCACCACCACGGACTTTCCATATTTTGTTTCATGAGGGATCCGAACACATACAGGAGCAATCGATTGTGTAGTCATCCTCCTGTTGACATGTTGGGAATGTCTATCATCTCCGGCGAGTAGGTTTATGAACTATACCACGATGAATGTAACCATTATTAGGTTAAAATCATTTGAACTTGATCAGATGGAGTTGTTCAAAGGCAATACTCTAGGAAACAATTCTCACATGGCTCTTTCCATGACCTGTTGGTCCGATAAACCTGTACATATTTGAAGCTATAGATTATGATAAACCGGTGGCATGACTTACATGATAACGATATCATCTTTCTTCAACCGAATCTTTTCAGAACCCATGATAATGCCTTAAACTTTGAGGTCTGAGTATATGAAAATACTCTAGTCGGTGGTCGAGATCTGTTTTTAACACACTACAACATGGGTAGAGAGATCGCCTACCCCAAGTTGAGATAAGTGGAGGGTGTGTAGATCCCGATATAACCATGCCTCGTGTTAGGCAATGTCATTAGTCGTCACATAGTACCTGTCTTACTATATGAATGATTGTCACTTCTGCTTCGAAATTTCTCAGTCAAATAAAGTAAATGATAAGAGGGAGGAAACGAAGTGGCGTCTACTATGCTGGAACATATTACTTTGAGAACGACAGAGACCTCGTATGTGTTCTTTGCAAAGACGCTGAGCTAAAAATATCACTTCCTCCCCAAGACTTCGAAGATTCATTGGAAATACACTATGCCAGGCATTTGTCAATGAGAAATCTTATCTGTGTAATGGTAATGGTAATGGTAAAAGAGTAAAAAAAAAACATAACTTGACAATAAAACAAAAACGAAGAACTAGAAGCAAATCAAACCACCCAAAATGTCGAAAAGTTACTTCGACCGTATCTTCTTAAACCATTTCGTAATCAGCGACATTTCTTGTAAAGGTTTATCACTCTCCCTAGCCATGACTTCCTGAACATTCAGACGTCTTCGCGAATTCCATCCCTTCTCAATCAACTCATCCACAATTTTCCAAGCAGAATCCATTGTAGCAGGTGCCATTCTCTCGACGCTAGATCCCTTATCCATCATATCCTTCCAATAAATATTCTTCAACTCTTTTTCTCTTTCTTCCATCTTACCATCTTGGCCACTTGGCCAATGTGTTGTGACGAGTACTACTTGATTTAATGATTCTTCTCCACACATGTCTCGAACGATGCCTTGGTATTTGACGGCGGCATTATTGTATCGATTATCAACGATACGACGAAGGAATACGATTCCTGTTGGTTTAAATTGTCCTCCGCACCTATAAGCAATAAGAGAGAATACACACATATGAATTCATACTTCGATCATCCCGGATCGTTGACTCACTTCTTTATCCAATCACAAATTGAAGTCATCGTAAGAACATCATCACCAGATGTATCATCGAAACCAGAAGTATCCACCAATACAACCCTATCGCCATATTTTTTATGGTTTAGTATGCGTGTTGGTATAGGATCATGTCTTTCCGTCGTCAATTTGTTATTGATGTTTTTTGCGTGTCCACTGTTCGTAAGGAGATTGATGAACTAGGAAAATTCAAATGGTTGGGGTTTGAGGAATTATTCCAAACCCAGTGTTGAGTGCCAACTCACGTAGCTTTTACCACAACCCGTTGGCCCGAGGAATCTAAAACGAGGTATAGGGTGTGAAAACCATTAAGCAAAGCATCATAAATCTCAGAGGGCGCAGTGCATACATAATGACAATATCATCATCCCTCAACCATGATCCTGGCTGAGATTTCGTAAAAATTCCCATATCACGACAAACTTCAAGATTATATCAAGGGATAGAAACTGGGAGGGAAATCCGAATATATCAAATGTGGGTCTGAGTCAGAGAAGCGAAAGCTACATACGAATGGCTTGAGGAATAGTGAGAGACTAGGAGAGCGCCTCGAGGAGAAGGACGCGTAAGCTTGCAATCCGATACCGATATTAAATCCCCATAACCACCTCGTGTATGCTGCGTGTTCAAAGTTATGATCTATCTGTATAATCTGTATCGGTATGTCACACGCTGCAGATCTGGGAAAAGTTCATTTCGTCAAGAACCCCGGAATAAATGGCCATCCTTCTCTCGTAAACAGTGGAATATTAGATGTTCTCGCTGATCTCGGAGGGTTTTTTTGAAGTTATCGGGAGAAAATAAATCATTCATGCTTTAACTGGAGTTCCGGAGATGCTCGATGATCGATCACAGACATGCCGAAGACCCGAGATGACAAAGGGGCGAAGCAAAAGCAAAGGGGCTGGCAGCTGCATGTAGTGTGACTGTGTTATGGTATAGATTCATTGTTACTCCACTAACTAGTAACGGGGGTTGCCAGTGATCGACAGGGTATCACCTAAGTACATTGGTGTTGAGCTACGCCCATACGAAATTATTACCTCAGGTACTCACACAATGTTGAACAACATCATTTTAGGATCCCCTTCTCCCCAACTTCATTATATGACTTTTCAAATCACAGAGCCTGGAAGAAACCTTATTGGCATCTGAATCAGGCAGAGAAATATGTAATTTCATCTATAAATAGTACAAATATGTAACACTTTGGATACGGATATCTTGTAAGTTGTTGGTAAATGATAGTGGTTATAATGATTATAAGATGTATGTTTATAAAATTTTCAGTAAAAAGACTCTTCACCGACCAAGCAAACTCCCTTATCGTTTTCGAAGAAAAGGTTGCCCAGATCAAATGCACAAATTGTCAACTAAAGATTACAATGGTTTGTTAGTGTATGATCTTTAGTGCCGAGATATTTTAGTGTTTACCCATGTAGTAATGAACAACGATGGTTCGCAAATATTTCTGCCTCCTTTTATGGCCCTCTTAACTGATCCCTTTCTACCAGCATTCCCGGTCCACCGCTTTTGATTATCCCTCAAAGTATTCTGAACTCCGTGTTCACCAGAATAGACCTCATCCAACAGTCCAGAGATACGCCTACAATCATTGAACTCGTCTGCGGCACATTCAATGTCGCCAAGCTTGTTAAATCAGATCTGTATCATCTAAGTTATTGTGTTCCCTTCCGGTTTGCCACTCACCATTGTCAAGCCAAGTCGATCACCACTCCAACATTCAAGAATCTCGAGCCTCAACTTAAATGGAATTGCGATGACCTTTGACATTTGTGTACTTTCCTGCCATTAATCGTCTCCCTACATCCAATGAACATCATAAACTTGTACTAGACACCTTCCTCCCTCTTGCTTTTCTCATGCCTAGGTTTACAAGATTTAGGTTGATCAGGAAAAAGACAATATAGATAACTCACAATGCAAAACATTGGGTCAATGAACATCTAAAATCAATTTAGATTGACACTGAGGACTCCGGAGTCCAAAGGAGAGGCACCACAACATACCATACGAATTTGAACCCGCTCACTTGCATTCCACAAGGCGAATCCATCCTGGAACTTGGGAGTGACGTATGCAGAATCCATGCCTGTGAATACGTCAAAAACAATTCATTAAGGCAATAAAGAGAATGGTGCATACAGATTCTAGTCACTGAATCCTTTAAACATTCCATCACAATATTCTTCTTGGTAGTATTCCATGCGAGAGACAGTGGAGGTGTAGGAACGATGACCGCGTAGTCAATACTCCCAGTCAGAAATGTGTAATATAATATATCACATTTGTTGCCATGAATGGTATGTTTGGTTTCTGCGGGTGTACTATGCAAATTCAAGGTTGATAATTCCAGTTCCTTGTGAACGCAAAAGTGGGTCTCCTGGTGAAGGGCCGCTGACAAGGAGTTCAAGAAACAATCAACCGAGGCCACTAAGGCCTGCCCGCTCTGGTATTACAACAATAAGTGAGCAAAAATTGGAATGTAATATAAACGTTCGCAACTAACCAATGTCAATTGGGATGGGTAACAACCGTTTGCGCATGAATCCACGAATAAAGGTTCCTGGTATAAGACAGGGGATTATCAGTAGCCCGCAACCATGAATTCGTTCGGATAGTCAAAACACTTACAGTCACAACCGTTACTCCCAACCAATCGTTAACATCCGAATATTCTAGTTTGGAAAGTTGGACAAGCTAGAGCAGGTTTATGAGTATAATAGATAATAGGAAAACGATGTCACATACGGATAGTTTGTTCACGAACTTGCTATCATCACATTGTAAGACTTCACGAATGGGGAATCAAAGGTTCATTTAGTTCGCCTATTCGATCAAGGTCGTGTAAAGACGGACGACAACATACCAAGGGTTCCACACTCATGAAATCCATCTGACCAAAGGCCTGTGAGTCTAAGCCCCTCGAGATCAAAGACGGTGGAGGATTCTTCGAGAGGTATCAGTGGAGAGACCTGGAAAGCTGGAGCGGGTACAATAATAGTAAATCCTTGCTGGGCCATTCGGATTTTTGGAACATGTAGCATTTTCGGTGTAGACCGACGGGTGGGGGGTATGATTGAGAATTGGGAGATGATGGCCTTAATATACTGTACATGAGCCCCTATTAAACGTACTGTAGATTTGAGTCAACTGGTCTCGGATGGCTGAGCAAGTTTGGCACTGGCGTACCGATTCAAGTTTGCAGAAATGATGTCATGATGCAGCGAGAGGAGGTTCTAAATTTAGTGGTACAAAATTAGACGCGTGGTGCTGGCGTACAGCTGCGCAATACTGCCGACCAGACGTTCGGCAGCAATTACCTCGCAAGCCGTTTGTGCTACTTTTAGTGATTTGGAGTTAAACAGCCTTTCTTTTCTGTAAAAGATGTTGAAGAAAGAGAGACACTTGATTAAAGGGAAAACCTTGAAGTTGTAGTTTGAACGTTGGAACCTGCCAGTGGCTGATGCTATCACAAGTTTGATCAATTTATCAGCGACCCAAGAAAGTTTGGTAATTTTTGTATCGATGTCTATACCATTTGAACACACATCAACAACTCTAGAATTGCTGCCTATTGAAGTTCTCCAGGCAATTTTTTAGAAACTCGACAGCAGTACCATTCTTTCTCTCAGAACTATATGTTCCTCGCTTTCTCTCTTTCGTTATCTGACGAAGCGCGTAAAGCCTTTTCTTACGCTATTGACACCCATCCAATCTGGTGCCGTATTGTCCAAGAAATAGAAACAAAAACTGGTGTGAGGATCGAAGAAGAACTACTGTCATATGCATACCATGCCTTTCTCTCGTGTTTATAATGACCCAACCATGCTTTGAACAACACCACCGCACCATCTCCAATATGGATATATCAAGTTGATCTCATTTGCCATGGTACCGAAAACTAAGCTCAAGGCAGATCATGTGGCAACCATATGGATCCATGAGTACGGCTATAGGTATTGTCCGCTTGCAAACAGCAAGTTTTACATTGAGGGATATTCAAGTTTTGTTCTGGTGGATAAATCGCCGAGATTAAAACAATATTATTGTGAGTGGAATCAATTGTTTAAACTATGCCCTAAGTCTCATCATTATGACCCGTACCATCTCAGTTTATACACACATCATGTCGTATTGTATTTCAGTGGAACATGTACGACATTGTTGAACATGATGGTTCGGATGTCCCTCCAGCAATAAACCTACTTCACACAGTCCCTATCGAAGATCATCGATCATTATAGGCATATTGCATTCTCCTTTACCTATACTCTACTCTATGCTACTCTCATAGTAGTGTTTATTGGTCAGTACGTTGGAAATATTAGTATGCCTCCTGATGATCTTTGTAGTTCCACCCTAAGAATCCTCGGCCGTTACAACTCCAATCCTAGAGGTATTACATGTGTCCTCGGAATTGTTGTCAAGATGAAACATAACGCGTAACGGGAAAGTAGAATTTTCCAACCTTTTCGTGGGACGATGATGGAAGCAATGTTGTTTTCCAAGAAACAAATTTTGATAAAAACGAGTTGTTTCTGTTAGGACATTCAATCCCAGAGAGACAGTTTCCATAAAAATATGTGAAAGATTCGAAATCTAGGGTTCGAAGGTTAATTAACCCCTGTGTTTTACGTTGGTACGTAAAAATTGTATATTGTTGAATGTGTTTGATGGTAGTAGTGGTCTCGGTCGATAATTAATCGATTAATTACACCCCCTTCATACCATTCAAACCCCACTGAGCTTTAATATTAATAGCAACATAAGGCAAAACCCCAAAACGCTAAACAAAAACGCCACTACAACAAGGTAGAATGGAGGTAAAGCGCAAACTTTAAACAAATTTATGTTGTGCTAATTACAACCTACACCAACAACTCGTGAACACATCAACGATACAGAGTCAAATGTCAAACATGCAACTGTGTAGCCATCAGTAAAGCATAAATTAGCAAAGCCGTTGCGTAGTAGCACTTGTAAGACATTATGCATCAGATCGCCACTGACTTTGACCAGACCGCGCAAGTTATCTATCTGAATGGATATAGAACAAAACAAAATCGCATTAAGTACTTTCTCCGAGTCCCCTTTGAGCATTTAAACCGAGTCCACCATCCAAAAGATACAACGACCACTTACTACATCCGGAAAGAATTGTGATGTTCAAAGTACGCAGGGTGCAAACTTGAAGGCATAAAAATATCATTGAATACCACAATATATCCAAGCCAACATATATGTGCCATGTATACACCAGGAAAAGGCCCAGATGCGGACCTAGGTCTAACTCTGTTCTGCAATGACCAATTTTTTCTTTTCCGGTTTTGGTTTTGAATCTCCAGCTCTCGTGTGATCTCTCCTCCTCTCTTCTTTGACTCTCCTCGCGTCCAACATCGTGGTTTTGAGTTTGTCCGTTGAACGGATATTTTTGGGTAGATGCCGCGATCTAAAAAGAAAGAAAGAAAACAATTTCTAGTTAGCAAAAAAGAGGCTAGGTAGGAAGTATTAGAGACTCACCTCGTAATTCTCGAAACATCGCTATCTACACTCCACCTCTCCTTCAATTTCTCTCTGTACTCAATAGCAGCACGTTCTCTGGCAGTAACAACACCCAATTTTTCAGAAGCCTTAGCCTTCCAGACTCTCACGTTTCCATCATCGCTTCCTGAAAGTACAAACCTAGCATCACCAGTGAACAGTGTAGAAGTAACTCTCTGCATCCGTTTCGTATGGTACACTTCAGGTTTTTGTGCACTTTTTAGTCGTCCACCATCTTTGAATTGCCAGATTCGAACAGTTTTATCCCAACCGCCAGAAACAAATTCCATTCCAGTAGGTGACCAATCACACGAAGTTACAGCGCTAGAATGGGCTTTGTAAATTTGAGTTGGGTGATCCATGTGGCGTACATCGAATGTGTAAAGGTTATGATCTTCAGAAGCTAAAAGGAGTAGAGTGGGAAGAGTAGGTGACCAAGCGAGAGAGGTGGAACGGAATTGCATGATAACCCTTCGTTCCGCCTTGCCTGTTCGAATATCATAGAGAGCGAAGGAACGGTCAGAACCACAGGATGCGAGAACAGATGATTCGGCGAGATTGAATTTGAGGGTACTGATGGTTTCTGTAGACGTAGGGAATGTGAGGTTGGATATGGGTGATGATCTGTTGGCAGAGTTTACGATCAACATATTGTATGATTTTTCAGATGGAAGAACGTACTTGGTTTCGTCCCAGATTTGAACTGTGTCGGATGCTGTAGCGAACAGGCCATCTGACCTGTGATGATCAATAGCACTGAAGAGGAAAGGAGGAATTAGAATCAAAGGAAGAAAGATGGATGGTGGTGGTGGGCTCACTTGAAAGCCGTTTTTCCCGAGAAAGTAGTGAGTGATTGGGACTGTCATGCAAAAGTTAGGTGAGATGCATCACAGAGTGTGGAAATGAGCTCACTGATGGTCCCTCTCCATTGTCATTGCCGACAGACCATAGTTTTACGGTGCGATCCACACCGCAACTCAAAAGCCTATCTGTTGAGGCATAACATAGACCGGATACCTTGCCTTTGTGGGCTTGTGTAAGCTTCTTTGTAACTTGCCTAGAGCTGAGATTGTGCATAACAATATCTGATGCATAGACATCAGGAGTCAGTCAATGTCAAGGACGACAAGAGACAGGCAAAGCACACCTCCGCTCCAGCTTCCACTTGCGACGTTTGTCAGCGAGTCTGGTTGTTTTGTGAGGGTTTCTACGGCATCTATATGCCCCTCTAGTGACGCAATGAATGGTTTAGCAAATATACGTTCCATTTTTGCGGCATTAAGGGCTCGCGTGCGTTCTCTTGCTCGAGCAAAGGGATGCATTAATGGATCGAGGTTCCTGGACTGCGGTGTCGGGTCTCCCGGGCGCATTGGCAGGTGTTGTTCTGGTGCATGTTGGAGGACAGATATTCGCTATGGAAATGTGAGGTTGGGCGGCAATGAGCCGTGGGCTGGAGGACTTACAACCATGAGATGAGGAAGAAAAGAGAATTGATTATGTAATTAGTGGTTGATTGATGCAAGTGATGGAAACAGTGTTTTATGACATATGGATACTCTCTGGCAACCTTGGGACTGATGTATCTGTTCGTGTGCTCGCTTGATTCTCTTTCTCTCTCATTCTCTCTGGTCTTCCCGCTCTGCAGCAAGTCTGCACGCCATTCTTTTGTTTTCTTTCTTTTAGGATTCAGGAATCCCATTTCTCGACTGTTCTGTCTGGAAATGTACTGCAGATAACCACATTGATTGTGATAAATGGACACGCTCGCTGCACCAAATACGCAACCCAGTGTCATCTCCGCAGATTCTTGTCTTTCCCTTGCTTCAGTTTTACGATGCGTCTTCCTTGAAAAGCCCGGCCATTCTGCGAATCGTCTCCACGCTGCACTTCTCATTATCCCCGTTGCCCTTCAATTAATCGCTTCGCTTTCTCTTGTTTTCACTACCTCAAGGTCTGGCCGGCGAGTTCCTTCTTTTGTGTGTCTGGAGTCAACACTTATCTTCTCACAGAGAACACCTACTCTTGGTCGCCGAAGGATGTGTCTACTTTTTTCTTTCTCTTCTGGAGGTTATATCCCATGAAACACCCGCCGTGCGGGACCGTGTACCAATATTCCGGGCCATCGATCAAACAATAGGTACGCACTCCAAAAATGAATGGTATATCATCTAGCATACTGAATGGAAATAGGTGCACTTTCATTTCTACAAATAGCTTTCTACATGATGTTTCTCTATGCCTTTGTTCGCCGAGAGGTCATGCCTATCATCCCGACCCGTATCAAGCGCATCAGTCAGCCCTTACTACTCTTATTCATACCTGCTGTCATCGCAATGAACACTGTTGCTTCCTTCGCTGGTATTTCTTACGGTATGTTTCACCCCTCATTTGAGGCCTCATCTCATCACATCTAATGAATTTTGATAGCGCACAACCCCTTCATGTGCGATTCATGTCAGAGCGAAATCACTTTGTTTGGACTTTCTTTACAGCCCTCACACTTGCATTGTTAACGATATTCCAAGCCGCATGTTTCTGTTTTGCCTTTTATCGACTTATCCGTGCTTTCCTTATACAACGAAACATCGAGTATGCCTCAAAGGATGCCGCCGTTTTGTATAGAGGTATTGGATGGATCAATATAGGTATCAAGTTGGGTGCAATAGAGACTGTGATAGGATACGTTTATTATGGTGTTCCTATTGCCTATGTGAGAAGAATTTTCAGGTTACTATCGAGAATCTTCTTGTGCATTGGTATCGCGAAGGGGTACGTCTTTTCAAAGAAACTAGGAAATTTCTCTAAAACTAACTTTCTACAGGGTAGACGAAACGGAGGATTTTGAAGTCATTCAGAAGGAACTCAAATCTAAAAACGGATTTCGGCGTTCCAAGGTCCGGAACTTCATTTCAAACCCCCGTCTGAGCACCTTCCACCACCTTTCACCTACTGCTACTGCTTTCCATGCTATTCCCCGTGCTCCCCCCAATCTAAACTACACTTCGTTAGTCACAAGGAATATCCCATCCGTTGGTCCGAAAGCCCATCCGTATTCATTCGGCGCCCCGCTACCAATGGTTGAGGAGCAGCAGGAAAAAACCATGTCTCCAAGCGGATCTCTTACACAAGGTCTACCAGGAATGTCGGAATTCGCACTTGTCAAAGCCCAGCGAATGTCCCAGAAATCTAGGGGAAACCAGAGGGTTACCGTACTCTTTCACCAAGGCACTCCGACCCTCCACCTTCGTCTTTCCGACCTCGATATGCCTAGCCCCAGAATTATTGTCGATAGCATGAGGAGCCAACGCACAAGTGATCTCACGTCGAAAGAAGCAAAAGAGGGGTGGTTCAGTACCAGCGAATCAAACCGCACCACAATGAAGGAAAAGTCAAGATTCAGTACGGCTAGCAGTGAGGTAGCAGTTACGGTCTATCCTGCCTCGACTGTAAATGGTGATTCCACGAACCACGGCTATGTTGGACAAGATGCGTTGTACAGATACGGACTCAACCCATATGGATATGTTTCGTCTGCTCCCACGTCTCGTGCATCAAGTTCCTTCCCTACAGCTGGTCATGGTCATGATCAAGAGATGGCTACCACTGGAATTCATGAATATTCACCTATCAACCAAACAAACACGCTACAACCTCCAATGCCAGCATATATCAACAATGCCAAACGGTATTCGGAAGTGTCGACACTATCTGATATGTCGGCGGTTCAGGCGGAAATTGTGAATGTTCCAAGGAGGAAATTGTCGTTCACGAGGCAAAAGAGTACACTTGCTAAGGCTGTTTTCTACCCGTTCCCACCTACAAGCGTTGCTTTGGCGTTGACAGAGGGTGGATCTGGACCTTCAAACGATGCTACGAAGAACGTGGTCCCACAAGCACCTTTGAGACAGCGACCCCTTCCCCAACCGCAACTCCCATCTGATCCTTCTCCAGTCCGAGAGTCAATCTATCGCGAATCCATCATTGACAGTGAAGGAAACGTTATTACTGTGACAGCTATCGCACCCTCTCCAGAGCCAAACGAAACTTTGGTGAAAAGAACAACGAAGGCTCTTTCTGGATACTCTGTTGGTTCTGTTCCGGAAACACTACAAGCAGTTCGTGAGCTTGCTAAACATTTCCCGGGCCCTCCGCCGGGTGCTGTTGTGGCAAATATTGGGATGTCACATATTCCCGAGGAAACTCCTAGTTTACGGGAGCGTGGATCCACGGAGACTTTGAAAGGCAAAAATTCTCAGGAGGCGATGAGGAATAGAATTCCCACTGGTGGTCTACCAAGGCAACAGCCTTTAGGTCCTCTTCCTCCCATTCCTGGCGGTCCTTCACAATCCAGACCACTACCCCCCCAACCTCAATATGCGGCACCCATTGCACAAACACTTGATCCATTCAATGATGATGATGATACAAGCTATCGTGGAAGTGAATTGTCTCCTCTTTCGATGTCTGTGAAACTTAGGCATCCGATGTCGATGATCTCAAATATACCGACAACTGCGGCTACTTCACCTTTGACACCTCGATTTGCATTTGCGTCGTCCAATAACGGTCATGCACAGAGTCAAGAAGGTGCTGTTTCACCTGGTGTTGTGGATTTTGGTACGGCGTTGAATGAGTGGAATGAGGGTGCTGAAATTTCACCTCCTCCGACTGCTTTTACTCATAGAAGAAGTATGAGTGCAACGACTTTTGGTGAGATCCAAGAACAACAAAGCAGGGAGTATCGTCAACGCAGACCTTCAGATCCAAATTCAAGTCTTGATCTTGCAGATGGGAAACCTGTGCGTATTAGGAGTGTTAGAAAATCACCTCGGAGAATTACACCCAAACCCGTGAGGAGTGTTACTAGGGAAAGTATGCACTTGCAACCTCTTGTTATTCCTGTTGCCTCTTCTGGCAGGGACGTCCCAGTATCAGCTGTTGGTGGAGTTTCTGCTGTATCGCTTACTGGTCGTGGATTTTCAGTTGGAAGGAGAGATGTGTATGTTGAAGAACAGCTGGAGGAAAATGGGAGATTAGTGTTACGTGATTCTGAAGTTCTTAGTATGGTTGATGGTGGACATGTACCGATTAAGCTGCATGGGAGGAAAGACTTTTTTTGAAGGGTAGCTCTGTGATTTTGTATTAGTATACCCCCAGACATTTGTTTGTAGTTAATTTTCTATTTGATCATTCATACATAAGGGTGGCTGTGCAGTCCAGCTTAGACTCCTAACGTTTCGCACGAACCCTTCATCCCCTACACACCTCCTCCTCCTTCCTCACACTTTCCTTTCTTTCTTTTACTTTCTAGGGCTGGCTTAGTATGTCTCAACAAAATCCGCAAAAACCTCCGTCGAGAGGAATGGTGGTAGGTTGGTATATGTAATGAGGATGAACCATATGTTCAATGATTGTCATAGACAGGTGTTGTCGCCTTCTACCTTGTCGCGGCGCTGACGGTGAGTATATTGGTTATCTCTGGTACCCAATGTTGCTGATCGTCTCGTGTTGCTAGATGGTTATGGTGTAGGTTATGCCAGCCTCGTTAACGAATTGATCAACTTACTAGTTATTGCAGTAACAAGAAAGTCCTCAATGACACCGACGTCCCTCTGTTCTTCCTATGGGCGCAGCTATCAATAGCTGTTGTTCTATTCATCGTATCCGACCTCCTTCGCTTACTTCCAGATCGTCTAACTTTCGATCTTCAAACCTGCAAAGGCTTGATTCCTATGGTTGGTTTGAACGTCGTCGGACTTAGGTATGTTCCTCTTGGAAACAATCATTTGAAATACATGTGCGATGCTTATATCAAATACTTAACAGCTTCAGCAATTATACCCTCAAGTTTGTTGACGCATCTTTTTATCAAGTGGCTCGTGGTCTCCTATTGCCGTTCACAGTCCTAACATCATATTTCTTCCTACACGCACGCCCTTCTCTCTTAATCATCCTCGCCTGCTCAGTTGTAACCGCTGGTTTCTTTGTTGGTGTTTTCTTGGATGGTACACCGATCTCACCCAAGGGAATTTTCTTTGGGGTTGCCAGCTCAGCCATTACTGCAATTCATTCAGTTGTCATCAAACGAAGTTTGAATGTTGTTGGTGGTAGTGCTTTGGCGTTGTCTTGGTATACGAATTTGTTGAGCGCGGCTGTGTTGGCTCCCATTATCGTTTTGGCTGGCGAAGGACCAGGAGTGTTGAAGCTTTTGTTTGGAGTAACCGAGCTATTGAAACCTGAGGATGCGGTTGATCCTCTTATCACATTTTTGTGGGGTTCTTTGATCACGGTAAGAATCTCTTTAAGCTTCTTGGTATTATGAGTGATAGATGGGTTCTGATCGTGTTTTTTTTTGTTAGGGTGTTGTTGGATTCCTCATGAGCATTGCTAGTTTGCTTTCTATTAAGGTTACCTCTCCCATTACACACATGGTTTCGTCTGCCGTACGTGGTGTTGCGCAGTCGTTTTATGGAATGTGGTATTTCGGTGATATCATGACTATGTGTGTTATTTACCTATACCTCTCGAGAATTTCGTTTTGACGCATATTTATAGGGGACGCGCATCATCAATTGGCATCATTCTTGCCGGTTCGATCTGGTACACCTGGATCAAGCATATAGAAACTTCTCCACCTGCCGCTGCTTCCTCTTCGAAATACGAACGTGTTCCATTGGAAGAAGTCGAGTCTGGTAATGTTTCAAAAGATACCAAGCCTGAGTAATTTGATAAAATTGCTCGTGCGTAATATATCATAGAGTATATCACAAGTAGTATTGGACATATACATATACTACCATAGTTTCTTTCGCTGTCGTTAGTTTTAGGTATACCTCGTTTCTTTTTCTCATTTTCTTCTGTTCTGTGTAATTTGGGTAGGAAGGGGTGGATAGATAGATTATTTTGGCTTTTGTCTCCTTTTAATAAAATCTGGTTTAATTGAATTTGAAACGGAGTAAAAGGTAGCCGGAGTTCCCGGATCCCAAGGTTTCCCCGCCTTTCTGTTGTGTGATTATTTAAACCCCACGTCTCTCCCCTCTTAGAACGTTTCTTCCCCACTCTCTCTTTATTTCAACCAGCCATGTCTGCTGATCTTTCTAAAGTTGTTGGTCACGTACTTCCTGACAAGCCTGTACGTTACATCTAATAACGAGTATCGAAGAAGTCATTAAAGGGGCTTCTGTTCTACAGGTTGCTTGGAATAAGCGCGACTTGTTGACTTATGCTGTCGGTGTCGGCGCTAAGGCTGATGAATTCCAGTTTGTCTATGGTATGCTCTTTATTCTTCTTAACATAATCTTTCACTCACTTTCACAATAGAACTTGGTGGGTCCCCTCTATATTAAGGTTATTGGAAATGTAAATGAATACTTACATTCACATAACAGACAAGAACTTTTCACCTATCCCCACATACCCTGTTGTTCTTCAACTCAAAGGCGACGACCAAGATGTCAATCTCTTCTCTGATAGAATCAAGGGCAGACCTATCCCTGGTATGCCTCCTGTAAACCCTAACCGTGTTGTATGTGATTCTTGTTTTTCTATTAAGAGGGCAAGGGTATACTAATGTGTTGAGGTGTGTTAGGTACACGGAACTCAATCTATTGAGATTATTAAGGATATCCCTCCCGTTTCTGGATCTGGTTGGACATGGAAGACGAGATATACTGGTGTTAGTGAAAATAGTATGTGTATATTAACAAAAGTGTGAATATTATTTCTGTGCTAATTTGTATTGCGAATACAGAGACTGGTATTGTCTTGACTGCCGAGAACTCTCTTGTCAGTCCCGAAGGTGAAGTATATGCCAAGCTCTACGTATGTTCTCTATTCGATTCTATTTCTAATTTTTTTTTGGTTCTGACGAAACCTCCTAATGATAATAATAGAGTTCTTCCTTCAATCTCGGAGCCAAGGCTACTGGTGATAAATTCTCCAAATACATTGCAGGTCCACCCCAAGGAAAACCAATTCCTAAAGACCGTGCACCAGATTACACAGTAACCGAAGCCACATCACCAGATCAAGCCATTGCTTTCCGTCTCAGTGGCGATTATAATCCACTCCATATTGATCCTTCTATTGGTAAAGCTGCAGGTTTCGGTGGTGTAATTCTTCATGGATTATCAACATTTGGATTTGCTGCTCGTCATGTTATTAAAACTGCTGGTGGTGGTGATCCTAAGAGTTTGAGATTGTTTGGTGTTAGGTTTACTGCTCCTGTTAAACCTGGTGATACTCTTGAAACTCAGGTTTGGGAAGTTGGTCCTGGACCTAATGGAACTACTGAAGTTGCTTTTGTTACTAAAAATTTGAAAACTGGAAAGGTGTGTTCTCTTTTTCATCATCACACGTCTTTTTTGTTGTTGGATGGTTTACTAACGAAAATGTGTAGGTCGCTCTGGGTGGTGGTGTTGCATATGTTAGGAAGTCTAGTCAATCTAAACTTTAATCAGCTAGTTAGTATTCAGACACTCAAGCTTAAGTGAGCACTGTACAACGTTTTTTGGATATATGCATATGTAATACTATTGGTGTTCCTGATCGTATGTATGATTTGTCCTCACAATTGTATGGAATGCACCTTTCCAGACCTTTCCCACTCCGGTATGTGGCATTAAATAAGCAAAAAACTACAACGACACATGGATGAATAATGATTTTTCACTTTCTTCAGAAGTCACTTTATAGATTGTCATACCATGTAAGCGAAAATGACAAATCCTTGTTGCTCAGTTAAAAATAAACTTCGGGATCTTCCAGGACATTGTCATCAAGCTTACATAGACCACCACGAACTACTACGATTACCACTTCTACTTACTTATCTCCTTACAAAGCCAAACGTACAGTATGCTTGCCCCTTGGCTCATCATGAAGAATTTCGACATCATCGGTACAGTATATAAGGCCTATCCTCTTGATTCTGAATAGGACAGCAACCCTCGCTTCTCATCTCATCTCATCTTTTCAACAACTACATAACTCTCAGCCAAATCAAGAAACGATGTCGAACGCAAATGCAGACGTACTTTATATTAACCAAGGTGTTCCTGGTGCTAGAGAATTTTATCCTCTTAATAAACCAGCTATCGGTACCCCTTTGGATGCTGTTTGTCATTTTCTTCTTCTTTTCTTCTTCTCTTATGACTGATTCATCGATGATTTCTCTTTCTGTAGGCAGCTGATGTACCTTGGCTTTTCAAACCTTTGACCTTGAGAGACGTTACTTTTAAAAATAGGATATGGGTAGTAAGTTTCATTTTTATATATTCTATTCTGAGTCGTTCTTTGGGGTTCTTAACTTTTGTCTCTTTATTCCCCATTTTACAGTCAGCGATGTGTCAATATAGTTCCCAAGATGGACATGCGACTGATTGGCATTTGGTTCACGTTGGTGTATGTATCATCTTTCATGCCCATGAAAAACAGAACTAAATATTCACGTATTATAGGGATATGTTACCGGTGGTGCTGGTGCAGTTTGTTTAGAAGCTACAGCCGTACTTCCAGAAGGGAGAGTCTCTCCAGAAGATATGGTAAATTAATTCATCTCAACCCACTTCTACATCAACATCATAGACTGATTCAAAATCCTTCTTTTTTCTTTTGTGTATATAGGGACTTTGGAAAGACAGTCATATAGAACCACTGAAACGAATTGTTTCATTCGCACATGCTCATGATTCTAAAATCGGTATCCAACTGGGTCATGCTGGGAGGAAAGCTTCGACTCTTGCTTTATGGATGCTTAGGAATCCTAATCGCTCTCTTGCTTTGGAAGAAGAGGGTGGTTGGCCTAATGAAGGTATAAATTTGACTTGATTTCACACGTTAAATATATGCTAACCACTTTTTTTTGTAGTATATGGTCCAAGTGACATACCGTTCCAAAAGGGTGTTTATCCTGATCCTAAAGAAATGACGGAAGACAAAATAAATGAAGCTATTGATGCTTTTGCACAAGCTGCTATTCGTGCAGATAAAGCTGGATGTAAGTAATTTTATTCATACCCTCATTAATGTGCTTCATTTAACCTGATGGTATTTCAGTTGACTTCATCGAACTTCATGCCGCACATGGATACCTCTTACACCAATTCCTCTCACCTCTATCAAACACCAGAACCGATATTTACGGTGGTCAATCACTTGAAAATCGACTTAGAGTTTTACTTCGAATTATAGAACAAGTCAAAAAAGTTTGGCCGAGCCATAAACCACTCTTTGTTCGAATCAGTGCTACTGATTGGGCTGAAGGTCCTGAGAAAGATGCTGATGGGAAATGGTTGCAATGGGGTATTGAACAGAGTACAATTCTGAGTAAGAAGATGATGGAATTGGGTGTAGATTTTGTTGATGTTAGTACGGGTGGTAATTGGGCTAAGCAGAATATTCCTTGGGCTGATCCTAACTATCAAGTACGTCCCTTTCTTTTATTCTTATTTATTTGGTACACTTGACTCAACTTCTGTTCTATCCTCTCTTCTTTCTCAGGTTCAATTCGCTGATGCAATCAAGAAAGCGATCCCAAGCTTGTCCATTGGTGCTGTCGGTAATATATCAGAACCCGAACAAGCGGAAAATATCGTTCAAGAAGGAAAGGCTGATGCTGTTTTCATCGCACGAGAGTTTTTGAGGAATCCTAATTGGGCGTTATATGCTGCTCAGAAGTTGGGTGTTAAAGTGAAATCTCCTAATCAGTATGCATATGGTTGGCCTGCTCCTGCTGCAGAACCTAGAAAGTAGATAGATACCTTTGGTTTCCTTCCGCCCAGTTGAGGTTTTTGTTCGATAGAGTATTGGATTAGGATTATCTTTCATTATATTACGTCTTCTTATCATTAATATCAGATTCATATGAATCACTCGTTACTCGTACAACTCAAAACCCCTGATTTTCTAAGTATTAATTGCTATTGTTATTGTCTTTTTACTTTAAAATATGAATTTAAGTTATGCTACTTAAATCAAACCTTTCTCAATCTTAGTCTTCAACACTCTAGCTCTATCCATAACAGCGTCCGCTTCTAAATAACACCCCTTTAACCATCTATTCGTCTCACCCTCCTGTTCCTTCGTGTCCTCTTTCTCATAAAACGCCGTCCTCGCATGTAAAACCCTTCTATTATCGAAAAGAACAGCATCACCTTCATGTAGTGTATACTCAAAGGTATTCTTAGGATCATTCAAAAGTTCAGAGAACTTTTTCAATGCAGGATAAAACTCCAATGGAGTATTAAGAGGAAGAGGCGCTTGGAAAGGAGGAGAATAATTAATATGACTTATTCTTCTAGGTTCAGAGGGATCAGGAGATGGTGGCGATAGTTCGATTGTAGGATGTTCATAGTGGAGATGATGTCCGTCATTGATATAATGGAAAGAAACAGGTGAGGTTGTTAAGATATCGAAATATTCGGGATGGGTTTTTCGAAGGGTTTCAGCAGCTGATAATGCATCGACGAATACTGAAGTACCTCCTATTACTCGGTTACGAAGACAATGGAGAATTTGATATCGAGGTGGGTGTTGGAAATACCTAAGAGATAGTTTGAATATTATTGGTTACACATATAGTCAGTAGATGGACTTACAAAAGATCCATATGCAATCCCAAATCCAAGTTGGTATACGCGATATTCTTGCTATCCTTTTTATTCACTACATCCCAAAGTAGACCATAAAACGTAGGCCTCAACTCTCCAAACGACTCTCCCAACTTCCTCAACTCGCACTTTTCATTACTAGTCTCCACTGTCGGGATACTGCTAACAAATGACAACCCATATTTCGAGAGTTGTGTGATAGCCTTGACGAGTCCCCTTGGAGTCGATATCTCTTCATACGGTACGAAAAGGTCGGTTTTCACAATCGATTCACGGTCCCATGAATGTTCCTTGATATCCTTGTGGAATTCGAAGAGTTTCCCAGTATCTGAATATGTCTCCAGAAATGAACGAGTAAAGATCGATTGATGTCCGTCCGTCCAATTAACTTGCAATCCATCATCTGTAATCTTGATCCCGTCTTTCCCTAACGAAACCGGCTTTATATCAACCGGTATATCCGAAGTCTTATGATTTTTTTGCCTAGTGGTTGGGTGAATGGATTGTGGTGAAGCTTGACATGAATCTCGGAGCCAGACGTAAGGGAATGTAATATTATTGAGAGAGTGGATGGTGACACCAGTTTGAGATGATGTTATGGATGACCATGATCGAGTCCAAGATGGGATGACTTTTGAGGTTCGTTTGAGGTTGGGCGTTATGGCTCGTAGATACATTGTAACACCTTGCAATAATGTGGTTTATGTGATAAAGGCGGAGGCACGCGAATTCACATTCTCTTGGCCGGGTTCTAGTTCTCCATCTACATGTTATCTGATAAGATCATAAGAAATAGACTTGCTATAGATCACAACTATGTACCTATTACATTGCATACATGCTGATACGTACTCCATTTTTCAACTTTTCAGGCATATATAAATGTTTAGATTCTTCGTATCAGTTCATCCATGCAAGGATGGAGTTAATCGTGTTAAGAAGTAGGAAGGGCAAAACCGCCTGGTGGATGGTCGAAGTACCTAAGGTAATAATAGCGTGGACTTACACATATAACCACTGAAATAAAAAGAAACAGGACGTACAGCAAAGAGTCAGTACTTCAGTACCAATGGTACACACCACTCTTTCTATAAAGTTTTTCCACATTTCTGCCCAACTCTGATTGTATCAAATTTTCACAGACTTCTACTTTCCTTAGGGTCTGATGATGACTGTTAAGCTTAGAGTTTAAGTCCTTTTCTGTCTTGCGTAAGGAGCTCAATTCCGTCTCTAATGGCTTTTTTACTATTTTCTCTCTCTCCATGATCATTTGGACGAGTTCCTCGAGTGTCAACAACGCTAATTCTTCTTGCACAGGTGGATTAGAACGAGCTACGGCCTCGATTGCGGATGCAGTCCATTCCTTCAGGTTACACTTTCTTCCCAAAGATAATTTCGTCGCAAGGGACAGTTTGTCGTGGTCGACATTTTGAACAGCCCATAAGAACAAATCATCGAAAATGAATCGATGAGAAATGCTCATGAGGTTCGAAAAGTCTTCTTGTCCCAATTGACGTTTTCCATGAGGTCTGGGTTTATACGATTCAAAAAGAAATTCACAAACTTGATTCAGAACAGTTGAGAATACTAACGAAAGATAGAAATAATCCAACAATGATTTGAATTCTGCAGCTGTGACTCCTTCAAGAAGGATAGGACGTTCGTCATTAAATCCTTCCAAACCTTCCTCTGTCTTTCCATTGGGATCACCACAAATATTGGATTCGGCTTCCTTATAACCACAGAACATGTTAGAGAATACTTCTGAACCTCGAATGAAGAATTGTCGATGGACCCTGAATAGCTCATCCTCCACCTAGTGGTAAGTGGTAATAAGAAATACAAATATACCATGTCCGTTCGAGACATACTAAGAATGTGACCATTGTATGGTCTTGAAAGTGCCATTTCTGGGTAATATTCTCCATGGTTTCGGTTGTGTTGCTATGTGTTAAAGATAGGTAAAGTGCTGAGGTACTAGTGTTGATATCATAGGATTATCATACCTCACTATGCTCATGGTACGCTTGGGGGACTATGGTGATAAGAAGAGATCCGAAGATAAAGAGGAGATGATGATAGTGGAGTAACGACTCCCGAGGCAACAAACTGCAACTCGTAAATAGAAAATAAGTCTCACAGATCATGTTCTAGCTCAAGGTAAGTAATAAGTACTGTAAACCACTTTTTCTTTTTCTTTATTCATTGCATACGACTACAAGCTACCATCCACTAAGAGTGTTATAATATTTTCTGCGTCTATGATCCTCACGCTCATTGACCAAGTCTATCTGTGACTGATCGTACTTTTCTTGGAGGCATTTCAGTGACTTTCTGATCGTTTCCTCTCTCTCAACCATAATTTTGACAATTTCCTGGTAGGTCAGTAACGCCAGCTCGCCTTCTGACGGTGGATCCGAGCGATTTACAAGAACTTGGCAAAAAGATGCAATCCAATCCTTTAGGTTATATTTTTTCCCCAAGATCAATTTGGTCATGATGGGAAGCATGGTTTTATCCACTCTTTCAAGGGCCCATGTGAATATATTCTCGAATACGAATCGATGAGAGATACTCATAAGGTTCAAGATCTCATCCTGTTCCCATTGATGTTCTCTGTGAGGCCTAATTTATGCTCAGAATAAGACCCAGAACGTTTAAGAAATTATAAACTAACGGAAGATAGAAATAATTTAATAATGACTTGAATTCTGCGATTGTTACTCTAGTCAGAGCGATCGGATTGTCATCGCTAGATCCTTCTGAGTTCGCTGATAGTTTTTCAACCTCGGAATTGGTGTCGGTTGTATTGTTTGTTGATAAACTGAACATGCTAGAAAACACTTCTGATCCTTGAATGAAGAAGTGTCGATGGACTCTAAACAACTCGTTCTCCACCTAATAATAGTATGACGATTACATACTGTGAATAAAATGTAGTTCCTAAGTCTCTTTGAAAACATACCAAGAATATAACCATCGTGTGATCTTGAAAGTACCATGTACTCTGAGTGCTCTTTGGTACTTCAATTTTGATACTGTTGAGCTGCGTCAGTAAAGATCCTGTACTACAGTTTGCTCATTTATAATGAGTCATCATACCTCTCTAAACTCATGATTTAAACGTCTACTAGTGATCTTGTTATGTTGAATTGTGAGGTACAATGATAAGGAGAAGAGAAAGATCGATAACGTCACAGAAACACCACCGACCGGTAACACCCAGAGATGTCCATGAGGACAGTGTGTAATTTATATAATTTGCAGCCCTTGACACATACAAAAATTTAATAAAGATTGCTTTTCTTTAGCGTAGCTATAATGCAGTAATTTTGCACACAAATACAAGGCCATAGTACTGTTCATTTCAGAGAACAGATAAGTTGTTCTAACAACTCCGGATCCACACTATGTGTCGCTCTTCGGCCACTACTACAATACGCATTATGCGACTTCTCTCTAGCATTTGCCAAAACCCTATACCCTTCATACCCCAAGACTTCAATAGTCTCTTCATTATCTGGTAACAGCTCTCCATCCACGAGTTGCATGTATGCAGAAGAAATCCAATTTCGTAAATCATACTTCTTTCCTAACCGAAGCCTTTGGGCTACAGGGACTTCGGTCTGTATAACGGGATCCAGTTTTGAACAAACAGATTTGAAAAGATCTTCCATAACGTATCGATGGGAAACACTAAGAAGGTCTAGACAAACTTCTACGTTTTTGTCGTTGTTTACATGACTGTTAATCGGGATTTGTTTTAGAAAATGGAGAAAAATCGGAATGGTAGTACTGACAGTGGGGCATAAATGTAATTCAAGAACGTTTTGAATTCTTGAGCTGTAATTCCTGATAATGAAATAACACTATTTTCACCGGCGCTGTTCAACATGGTATGAAACACTTCGGATTCGTTGGTTAGAAATTGTTTATGTACAGCGAAGATTTCGTTCTCGATCTATACAAGATGAATAAGAACCATTCTTCCGAGATCAGATAGTCAACTTACAGCGACAGTAACAGCATCATCGGTGAAGTAATAGGATTCGTTGCGTTTGGGTTTGCCAATTGTCTGTAATGGGACTTCAATTTCTTGATGATCACTAGTGTACCGTGGACGCAGTTTTCAAATAGCAATCAATTGGGTACCCACCAAAGATTGAAGGAGTGCACACACCTACTAGTGTCGGTGTTCATTGGTACTGACTGATCATCACTACCATTTGAAGTATTGGAAACGTTGCCACTAACTGCGGTAGAGTTATCATTGGCTTCAACGATGGTCGAGAAGGAAACTGGTTCTACTATATCGCTCGAGGTATTACTAGCCGTGTCCATGGAAGGTTATCAACGAGCGCAGACACCGATTAAAAACTCAACAATGCCATGAGGTAAAACCCTGTGACTGTAATGCAACTTGAACTATTTTTGTAATTCCGTTGTGACGTTATCTATTTTTTTTTTTTTTTTTTTTTTTTTTGGTGGAGCGTGAGGCACATTCTACTGACCATGTCAGTTCCTGTGCTTAGCTTAATGCAACGTTTTACGCTGTCCGCCCCCGGGGAAATGCTTTGCGCACACCAGAGGCAGTGTGGGACTCCGATTAACCATTGTCCAGTATCGGCATGGTTTGACTTAGGCGTATACCCACTAAAACCCCGGGTCTTTTAAACCAATCGACTGGTAGGTTTTCTTCATTTTTTAACGTGCCTTTCCACGTTCTTTTTACTATGCTCGCGCTTATGGCTTTCTTGTTGAATCTTTTAATGTTTGTTGCTATGCAGTCGTTCCTTATTCTTTTGTTTATTTTTGCCTCCATAATCGCCCTTATTTCCTGTGTCTTTGGCCACTTTGCTTCTTCATTTTCGTGCTCGATGACTCTGGTACATCTTACGGTCCATATGGTGTACGCTGTTTCAGCTAGCAGTATTTGCCAGAGTCGTGTTTTACCGGCGTTGATTCTTCCTTGTTGATCTCTTATTACGGTTGCTGCACAACCTAGGATTTCTCCTAGTTCTGGTTTTCTCCATGGGTATTCATTATTTGTACCCCATATTTCTCTGGCTACATTCCATGCTTCTTCTTGTCCCGGTATTTGGCATCTTGTCAGGATGTGTTCTAAGTCTTCACTGGAGTCGCATGGTGGGCAAAGACCTCTTTCCGAGCAATCTGGTATGTTTTCCCAGTAATCACCTATTTTTTGCGCTCCTTTGAGGGATTTGTAGAAATATTCTTTTTGTTTTTTGTTGAGGTTTTTGCTCTTCCTTAGGGACTTCCAAATTTGTTCACTGTTTGGGTGAAGGTCGTTTGGGATTCCCAGGTCTTGCTTGGTTCTTTTTATCATTTTGTCACATTTTACTTCTTTTTCTGGAGGGCTGTTTTCTATTAGGTTGTGATAGATTTTGGATTGTGTAGCTTTTGAGAGCATTAGTCCCTCCGTAATTGTGTTTTTTGCTTTTGTTTGTGGGCCTAATTGTAGGGGGGAATTCGCTCCTAGGTTTGCCAGTCTGTCTGCTTCTTCGTTTCCTATATTTCCACTGTGTCCTTTTACCCAGTTGAATGTCGTTTTAGCCATTCTGCCTCTGAGTAGGTTTATCGTTTCTTTCATTAGTTCTTTATTTTTTACTTTTGTCCACCCATCATTTTCCATGTCATTTGCTTTTTTTGTGAGCGCGTTTATTACATATTTGGAGTCTGTTCTTATTTCTACTTCTCTGTTTGTTTCTGTCATTTCTAGTACTGTTTTGATTGCAAAGAGTTCCACTTCGTTGTTTGTTGGTTTGTCGCTTTTTACTCTGATTGCCCTATTTCTTTCACTATTTTGTGCTTCGTAGATTCCTGCTCCTGCTTTTGCTTCTTCGAAACCATTGTTTGTACATGACCCATCCGTGTATAATATTAGTTTCCTATTTGGGGGACCTATTTCTGTTGTTATTTGGTTGTAGTTTGTGTCCATTTGTGGTGAGGTGTTCGTATCATTTTTCGGGACCATTATTCGGAAGATGTCATCGAGGTTTGATATTTTATTTTGGTTTTGGTAGGTGTTATCTTCCGGATCGTCCTCCTTTGGTATTGCTTGGTCTTTACTGAAGAGTGTTGGGGACCATACTTTTTCAAGCTGACTTAGAAGTTTCCATGCTAAGAGGGCGCATTTGTTTGGGTTTTTGCAAATTGCTGTTTCTTTGTCCTGTGAGCAGTCTATGCAACTACATTTTCGGTCGTTTATGTGTGATTCACTTTTTAGTCTTCTCGCTAGTATGTTCGCATCTTGAACTGTTTTAGTTTTGTGATTTGTTCTTAGATGAATTGCTGTTTTTGAGTACACGTTTTGTTGTGTTCCTTTTTTGTAGCCTCGTTATCTATTCTTCAATCTCCTTCATCTCTTTCTACTTCAGTTATCAGTAGTAACCTTCGAAAAAAATTGGTTAGCTTCAAGATCATGACGAGCCTATTTCAGAGGTACGATATCACTTTTTATTAACAAATGGCACAGCTAATCTATGAAATTTATGCAACAGCCTCCCTACTGCTACTAGTAGTAGCACCAAACCAGAAGAAACGAAGAGTATGACTAGTACACAACCTAGTACTACATGGTACTTTCAAGATCATACAATGGTCATATTCTTAGTAGGTTTTTTCTTCCGTTTTCCAAACACCCCTCAATCACTTCACGCTTACGGTACATCGTATTTTATTTTTATTTTGACCCCCCCGATAGGTGGAGAATGAGTTATTTAGAGTCCATGGACAATTTTTCACCCAAGGATCAGAAGTGTTTTCAAACATGTTCAGTCTCAAGAACATTAACAAAGTCGACTCGGAAACCAGTTCCGACAACGAACTTGAAGTATCCGTTGAAGGATCAAGTGACGACAACCCAATTATTCTTGAAGGAGTAACAATTGTAGAGTTTAAGTCATTATTGGATTATTTCTATCTTGTGTTAGTAACCACTCCCTCACTCTCTCCCTCTACCCCTCACTCACTCTCGTTCATCATTCATTCCATCACTGTTAACGTGAACTCGGACGAACGTTGAATATCTGTGTTTAGATCCCACGGAAAACATCAACATTTTGGGAAAGAATATCTCTTAAATCTCATGAGCATCTCTCATCGATTCATATTCGATAATCCATTTCAATGGGCTTTACAAAAAATGGATAAAGAAAAAGAAACACTTTCGGTTATTACAAGATTAACATTAGGAAAAAAGTATAACTTAAAAAATTGGATTGAATCCGCTTATACCACTCTCATAAATCAATCTAATTCACTAACAGAAGATGAATTGGTATTATTAACTTGTCAAGAAATTGTCAAGCTTATAGTTGAAAGGGAGAAAAGAATCGAAAATAAATTAGATGTGGAACGTTGTAAGGTGTATGAGGTGGAGAAAAAATTAGAAGAGAAGTGTAATAGGGTGTGTGAATTGGAGAATACTTTGAATAATGAAAGGCATAAGTATCCTCATGATTGTAGAAAGTTGTCATTATATGAAGAAGAGTTGAGAAGTTCGCATAGGAATCTTAAAACTATGTACCGAAAATGATTGGTGAGTAGTAATAATTCGAGTCAGTTCAAACTTCATAAACTTCTTTTTTTTTTTTTTGACCTCTGTGGTAGGCATTCAATTACGACAACTTTGACCAACATTTTCCGTTCGTTATGAGGTTTTCATGCTCGTCTAAAAACCCGAGGTACATTGTACTAAGAGCGGTTTCACTTTCAACGGCCTTTAGTATCAATTTTTTGTTTGTTTGCGCTCAAATTGTATGAATTAGTTGAATATGAATAATATTGATATAAAGAATATCCGACTTCAGAGATGTAAGATTTTTGATAATTTAGTACTACACAACGCGCATTGTTCAACACATCTCGTGGCGTACACTAGAAAGAGTGTTTACAAGAAGAAGAAAGAAAAAAATAAAAGAAAAAAGGAAATTTATGAAACGACATTCACTATCCAAAACCCTATTCCGCCACTTTTCTTATTTCGTACCAACTACACCCTCACCACTACCACTACCTTCATTTCCACTACTTTCCACATCCTCTTCAATAACCTCACGAGGTGGAACAATCTTATTCTTATTCTTTTCCTTCTCAGTCAAATACTTCTTCTCACTAATTCCTAATTCCACTCTCGCCACAGTCCAATTAAACGTAGCAAAAGTCAATCCAAGTCTTCTCCTAACTCTAGATTCCCAACCTTCAGGAATTCTTTCTTCGAGTAATATTGGTTCTAAATCTTTTACTCGACCTCCGTAAATTGTTAATAGAGTTGAAGAACTAAATAATATTAATATCATTATTGTTGTTATGGTCAAAAAACAAAGAAAAAGGAAACAGAAAACGTACTTTGAACTTCCAAAAACTTTATGAAAAAACGATAAACTAAACTCTTTATTAGAATTTTTCGCTTCCACTCTTCTTTTAGCTGAATATTCCGAAAGATCCTTCGCTGTTAATAATACATTTCCTTCTTTATCTTTTCCAGATGCTGATGATAAGAGTTCTTTGATATATTCGATATGAGGTTTTCCTTGGTTTGGTTCGATTGCTGAATCTTGACCTATAGAGTCACAGTAGAAGTGGAAGTGGAAATGGAAGGGGAAGAGGGTTGGGGGTGTTAGATGTAGATTATATAGCGCGCGTGAAAGAGTATAAAAAAAAGAAGAGAAATTCGAAAAAAAGAAAAAAAGAGGGAGAAAACGTACGAGTAAGTGAAGCATCATGTTCAATTCCATTATGTAAATCCAATTCTTCAAGATCAAACCTATCCTTTCCATAATCCTTCTTCAACATCTCAGCCGAAAAATGAGGGACAAAATAACAAAAACTAGGTGAAAAATTATATGTCGTTCTTATCAACCTTCCCATTTCTTTGAATTGAATGTTTTTTCCATCATGTGGAAGTATACCTATAACATTATAACATTATAAGTAATAACGTTAGAAAAAAAAAAGATTATAATAATTGACACGTACCGTGATTTGCCATAGCATTCAAGCAGGACAAGAACATCTACTATCACCATCTTTAGGAGGTACATATTCTGGCCATTTTCCACCAAATCCAGGATGACCTTCAGGTACAACATGACCTTCCGATCTATTTGGAGTTAAAAGATTTAAAAATGTTAATCCTGCATCCCATGAAAAGAAACCAATGTCATGTAGGATTTTGAATAGGATGAACATTTTGTTGTTGTTGTTGTTGTTATTGTGTATGTTTTGTGCGTCGTTGAGGGAGGAAGGAAGGAAGGAAGGAAGGGAGAAGGGAAGGCGCTAAGGCTTTTTGAGCGGACGGTTTTTATTATTTATGGGTAGGAAGCGAATAAGGAAGATAGGTAGAATGGTGTCATTTTTGGCCCTGATCTAAAGCTAGAGCGCATATTGAAGGTCATGAGTTTGATACTGATAGGTTGACCAAGAATAACAAAGGTTAATGTTTTTTTTTTTCTTTCTCGAAGATAAGTTGTCGAGATCAAATCACAAAAATAGAAATAACACACACACACGCACTAGCCGACTTGATCTTGGTGTTAAACAATCATGTCGGAAACACAAAGCCAAAAACTGACATATCTCGATCTAGTGAATCTATGCGATAACGTACGGTTGGATAGAGATGGAAAAACTAATTTTGAAGATGAATCGTTGGTACCGTTATATCTAACGAAATCAATAGATAGTGCTATTGTTGGACTTTTACGACCTGTTATCATTGAACAACTTAAAGTTGAGAATGCTCGGAGTAGGGATTAGGCAAGGAAGAAGTTTGGGATATTAGAGTGGATGAACAGGAATTTAGGGTTTTGAAGAGTGGGAGAGTTGGACCGAGTGTTTGTTTTCGAGAATGGATTGATACGGCTAGCAAACGAGTTGCGGTGATGAAGGAGGTGTGTGAGAGATGGAGGGATACAGGGTTATTTTCAGATGTGTGTGGACCAAAGAAGTGGAGAAATGAGATGTATGCGATATACAAGAATCCGTTTGGGAAGCACGATCATCCGTCGCAAGGAGGAGATGAAAGGGAACTGAATTATGCATTTGAAATGGAACGATCTGCATGTGCGCTGTTTGGAGTGATCACGTACGGAGTACATATGACTATCTACCAGGAAGTATTCGAGGAGGATGGTAAGAGAGGACTGAAGATCTGGGTGCCTACAAGGGCAAAGACGAAGCCAACGTATGTGACTAAGAAAATGATTGGATAAATATCTGACAGGTAGACTAGGTTCCCTGGAATGCTGGACAACACGGTTGCAGGTGGGATACCGAGTGGGATGGGTGTACTTGAGAGTCTGGTAAAGGAATGTATGGAAGAAGCCAGTCTGGATGAAGGGCTTGTAAGGAAATATGCACGGTCTGTGGGTGCAATCAGCTATTTCTTCCGAACAAGGCAGGGGTGGCTACAGCCCGAGGTAGAGTATGTGTATGACATTGGGATTCCTGAGAATGTTGATGCTGAGCTGTTTACTCCTCGACCGCTGGACGGAGAGGTGGAATGTTTTGAGGTGAGTGATGCGGTGTTCTTAAATTAGCCGGGTGATTGATGCGCCTGTCAGTTTCTGGACCAGGCAGCAGTGATGGAGAGACTGCAGGGTGGCCAGTTCAAGCCCAACTGCGGTTTGGGTGCGTATATATTCTATTTTATTGAGTATGAGTCTGACGGTGGGCAGTGCTGATTGACCTGTTTCTGCGGCTTGGGTACATGGATGTGGATGGCGAGGGAGATTATATGGAGCTGAGTAGCCGCTTGCACGGTAGATTTTCATACAGTAGTTGGTAATAGGAGTGTGAGAATAATGAGTCTTCCCTCTTCTCCCATGGCCCTCAACAAGGCGCCCTCCTCGTCCATCTTCAACAAGCGTTCAGCCATCCCCTCAGCTGCTGGCTATCTTCAGGCTCTCAGCCAGGCAGATTCTAGGGCAAGGGCTGCCGCTCCACGCTCAACCACCTCCACCCCGGCTCTTTCCCTCTCCTCCTCCGTCACTGACTCTTCAGAAGACACCGTTCTTAACGACAACTTTGACAACATGGATGGTCTTGCTCTTCCGACGCGTCCCCCCACCTCCGAACAGGTTTTTTCTACCGTTCATACAGAGTTCGGCCACTGTGCAGACGAACGCTTTCGTTACACCTCAAAGCACTCGCCCTCAGACAACATCCCAGCACACGTAGAGCACGATCCTCCTTATTATATTCTCCTTTCTACGTACATCAGCTATCTCATCCTAATTGTTCTCGGCCATATTCGCGACTTTGTTGGCAAACGCTTCAACGCTTCCGCTTACTACCACCTGGTCCCCAAAGACGTGAGTTGTGCCCCCCCACCCAACACGCGCAATATGTCTCAATCTCCTCCTTTTAGGGTTATGCTCCCCTCAACTCAGACTTTGACTCGTTCTATACCCGCAGGCTCAAGACTCGTCTCGACGAGTGCTTTTCTCAGCCAGTCACGGGAGTTGCTGGCCGCACCATCGTCCTCCTCGATCGTCTCTCTCCTGATTACAATCTCACTCAAATCTTCACCGGAAACCGCACTCGTGCCCTCAATATCTCTTCATACAACTACCTCGGCTTTGCTCAAGCCCGAGGTGGGTGTGCCGATGCTGTAGAAGAGTCAATCAGGCGATACGGCATTTCCTCTAGCGGCACAAGGCTTGCAGGTGGCACAAGTGAACTTCATACAATCAGTGAGGCTCTAGTCGCAAAGTTTGTTGGTATGGAGGACGCATCCATCAGTTCCATGGGCTTTGCTACCAACTCGACATTTATTCCGGCCCTTGTCGGAAAGGGCTGTTTAGTCATCTCTGATGAACTCAACCATGCTTCTATTCGTTTCGGTGTCAGGATCAGTGGCGCAAATGTTAGAATGTTCAAACATAATGATATGAAGGATCTCGAAAACTTGCTCCGCGAGGTTATCAGCCAGGGACAGCCCAAGACGCACAGACCATGGAAGAAAATTCTCATTATTGTCGAGGGCTTGTATTCCATGGAGGGTACCCTGGTCAATTTGCCTGCCATCATCGAATTGAAAAAGAAATACAAGGTTGGTGATCCCATCACAACAAAAAATTACAGGGGTTCCATTATTTACTTCCTCCATTTAGTTTTATCTATTTGTCGACGAAGCACATTCCATCGGTGCTCTCGGTCCTCATGGGCGTGGTGTGGCAGATTATTTTGATATCGATCCTAAGAATATTGATATTCTCATGGGTACCTTTACAAAGTCCTTCGGCGCTGCTGGTGGTTATATCGCTGGGAGTAAAGCACTTATTGACCGACTTCGGGTTCATGGACATTCGGGTGCTTACGCTGAAGCAATGACACCACCTGTGCTCACTCAAGTCATCGCAAGTATGGCTAGTATCATGGGTGTTTCCTTACCAAACTTGACCTCATCACCCTCATCTTCATCAACACTTCGATTCACTTCCTCATCCTCGTCGAATGCAAATACGAATGGCGCTATTGGTATGAGTGGTGAAGAAGAATATTCTCATCCAGGTCCTGTACCAGCTAATTCGTTACCAAATTGGTTAACACTTCCACCACAATTATCATCAGGATTAGAAGGATCAAATCGACTTCGTCGTCTAGCTTTCAATGCTAGATATCTTCATAACGGATTGAATAAATTGGGATTTATAACTTATGGACATGCAGCTTCACCTATCGTACCATTACTTTTATTCAATCCAGGAAAAATGAATATGTTTCATAGAATGATGAAACATAGACAAACTCCGATTGTAGTTGTTGTTGTTGCTTATCCTGCTACACCACTTGTTACATCGAGAGTTAGGTTTTGTGTTAGTGCTGCTCATACGAAGGAAGATGTTGATATGGTGTTGAGAGCTTGTGATGAGATTGGAGATGTTTTGGATTTGAAACATGGGATTGGGAAATCGGAAAGATGGAGTGTGGAGAAGATTTGTGAGAGTGCTGTTAAGGTTGCTGCTATGTGATTCGGGATTTTGTGGGTGGATGCTGGGTATTGTTTTTTTTGTGATGAGTTGTTTGGATGTTGGAGGGGAAAAGAGGTTTTTTCTTTTCTTTATAATACTTCCGCTCCTTTTTATATTTGATTGTTTTTCCGAGGGAGAGAGAGAGATTGTCTTTGTGGTTGTGGAAGTTGAGGTTGAAACGTTCGAAACTCGAAGATTATTTATTTATTTCCTTTATGATTCATGAAATCATGATGCAAAATGCAATTATTGGGTTCTATAGAGGAATGTCGTATCAAGGAGGGGGGGTAGAAGGAAAATGAGAAGAAAGAAAATATTAATGATTAATTGGTGGAATGGAAGATGAAGATGAAGACTCTTTTTTTTTTTTAGACCTTTTGGGAGGAGGAATTCATTCGATACTACTACTTACATACTTTGCATATATAAAATATAAATATAGATTTCTGATACCTTTCTTCCTTGGTGAGGAGAGGGATCTTGTTATATAAGACATCTGACAGAGACAGAGAAATATATGGACTACATATTGAGGTGGTGATGAATGAACGTCGTTTAGTTTTAGTTTTAGTTTTAGTTTTTATATGTGTACCATTCTCTTCGAGAGGCTGGTTAGTACTTTGATAAGTGTGAGTGATTAAGATTTTACATATTGGAATGTTACACATTTACTATTGTCGCGTGTCCAAGAAATATTCAAATAAAATATGTAGATTGGGTTCATCATTTCGTGAGGTACATAGTTTTTCCCTCAATGTGACTCGTCTGAATAAATTGATATGAAAATGATTAATTTGGAAAATGTAATATATACTGTAAGTAATAACAATAAACCTGTAATAACGTCGTTAACATTGGTCAAACCGATCCAACAGCTTATTTTCAAGTGTCCATGTGTCAACGGTCGGTGTAAAGAGTTAGTGATTGGAGATTGGGGATTGGAGATTCAGAACTCCACGAGGTTGGGCGATGTTCTAGACTCACTCATGAGAGAGAGAAGTTTTTTTTTTTTGATAGAGTTTTTTTCTTTCTGAAATGAAAAGATGTCTTATACTCGTCATTTCATCATCAAGTATGACATCAACCCGAACATTATTAATATACATTCCTTAATCACATGTACATGTATGCAATCGCCCTTGCTACTGACCTAGTAGGAATCAGAGAATTTTCCCGGAATCCGAATGGTAGTTTATCTATTGGCGGATGTAAATGTAGTATGTCAGGACTGTATGTGTGCTAGTATTCTATATAGTACAACTTAGGGCTTAGGTTGTTAATACTTAGGCGGGCTCGGAAGAGTTGATTATATGTATATATGACACTCGACTACTAGACTCGAGCTTAGGCGTTTGGACACTGGGTCAGGAATTAGTACTCAGTAGTAGACTGGAGGCGATGAGACCTTTGAACAACTTCGAAGCCTCTTTAAAATCGTTATATCACTTTAAACTTATTCATATATTCAGGGTTGTAAATTGACCTCGGACATTGACATTCAGGTTCGAAATTATCTTCTGACACCAAGATGACACTGACAACCGACAATGACAATTGAAAATAATTGACACGCGGAACTCGGAAGTTTGGTGTTAATATAATAACTTTGAATAGGTATTTGATTGAACAAGTCAAAACAAGTATTACAAGAGCGGTTATACCCCTGCAATTATGGCATGATGTACACATGCACATTACGTACTGTACACGCCCATCCCAATCTGTGATCGTGTGCATATTTGATGATTGATCATCACAAATTGTTCGCGCGACAGCCAGAAACAGTCTGTGTGACATGTGATGACAGTTGAGTACTCAAGCTAAATACACTGTGCCAGTGACTTGGTAATCCACACAGATTATCAAGTACTAGCGAGTATTTATCCAAGCTTTACCTTACTCATGAGCGTGGGTCTCAGAGTAAAGTTTAGGTATGTCCTCGATAATCCAGTTAGGTTATTGAGTCACCCACGCAGTGAATAGACGTCCACTAGATTAAAATATCCAGTAGATATCTAGCCTGAATATTACAAAACTCTCCCCAAATATTTGGTACATAACATTTCAACTATTAATATAGTACCCAATTTACAACATATTACTCACTTAAATAGCACATATTAATACCTGTCATGAAATATTTCGGAATACTATCATTGATATGTCTGCGAAAATTTAGAAAAAAACATTATTGTATTGGTAAAATAATTCCAGTACTACTCTAAATTCTAGCACCTAGTTGTAAGCGCAGGAACGTAGAGGACGACGAGACGGACGCGACGACGAAGGAATGAAAGGAATTGGTCAAGAAATGAGTGAGATATTAAGCAAGTACTGCAGACACTTGTATTAGACTAGACTATAGGATAACATTATTATTACTCACCTGCAGACACTTGTATTAGACTAGAGAGTCTTCATGTGTCTGCAGGACGCTTCAGCTATGTGTGACGTGACACTGTGATGTCACAAAGATCGCAAATCATGTACAAGTCCCAATCAACAGATAATGTCCAACCACAACTCACAGAAGTGCTGACCTTAGGGACTGTCTAGAGCAATCCTGACATACCCCCCTGATCTAGCCAGTCCAGAAAACAAGAGAAAAAGAAAAGGAACAGTGATGAAAAAGGAATTATGATGAAAGTCCAAGAAGAGGAATAAAATGAGTGACAGCTTTTGGTTCAACGGCCTTGGTGAAGATATCGGCAACTTGTTCAGAGGTGGGGATAAAGATAGGAGAAATGATCTTGTTGTATACAGCATCCCGAAGCCAGAAAAAGCGCAAGTCCAATTGCTTCATACGTCCATGATGTTCAGGATTCTTTGAGACTGTGATAGCGGATTGATTGTCAATATAAAGGATAGAAGGGGAAGTGAGGGAGTACCCAAACTCAGACAGAATATTGCGCATCCACATGATTTCCTTTCCAGCTTCAACGGCGGCGACGTATTCAGCTTCCGTTGATGAGAGGGTGACAAGACTTTGACGTTTTGAAGACCAACCAACAGCTGCACCACATACCAAGGTAACGTAACCACCAGTGGCTCTTCCAGTTTGTAGACAGGCACCATGAGAAGCATCAGAGTAGGTAGTGAAGAGATCCTTCGAGGCCATGTCACCTTTGTAAACCAGCTTGTAGTCCATCGTCCCTTTCAAGTAACGAAATAGGTGCTTGACAGCAGCCCAGTGACTCGGACCAGGATTGTGATTGAATCTCCCAAGATAGGAGACAGCAAAGGCGATGTCAGGACGAGTCATGGTAGCGAGATATTGGAGGGCACCAACAGCGCTGAGATAGGGAGTGTCTTTCATAGCGAGCCTGTCATCTTCAGTGACCGTAACAGTGGATAGATTGAGACAGGAGCAAGAGGAGTCTTCACGGGTTTGCAGTCAGACATCTGGAAGCGTTCGAGGAGTTCCTTGACATATTTCTCTTGCGAGAGCGAAATAGAGTGATTAACAGGATCTTGATCAACTTTGATAGCCAGTAACCATGAGGTAGCACCGAGGTCACGAAGATTGAAGTGAGTTGAGAGCTCGTTGATCGTATCATCCATCGCCTTGTCATCCTTCGAAGCAAGAGTAATGTCGTCAATGAAAATGGGAACAATGACCTTGACTGGACCCTTGGAGTAGATGTAGACAGAGCTGTCGGATTGGAGTCGGGTATATCCCAGGGATGTAAAGACTGAATGAAGTTTCTTGTTCCATTGTCGAGCTGCTTGTTTGAGACCGTAGAGAGATTTCCGTAGTTTGAACACCATATCAGAAGTACCGTAATGATAGCCTTCAGGTTGACGCATATAGATGTCTTCCTTGAGATCACCGTAAGTGAAGGCTGAGGAGATGTCGATGGAGCGTAACTTGTAACCTTCTTTGGCGGCGAGGGCGATGATGAGGCGAAGAGAGGCGGGACGGAAAGTGGGGGCGAAGACTTCAGTGTAGTCATATCCGGGACGTTGAGCATAACCTTTAGCAACAAGACGAGCTTTATACCGTTCAATAGACCCATCAGGATTATCCTTAACCTTATAAACCCAACCAGACTTGATCGCTTTCTCACCACGAGGTAAATGAACCAATTCCCATGTTCCATTTGCTTCCAATACCGAGTACTCCTTGTCCATCGCAGCCTTCCATAAATGTGCATCAGGAGCATTCATTGCCGCCTTGTATGATTCTGGGTTACCAGAGTGTGTGTTGGCAGCAAATTCCACTTCTACAAAACCCTTTCTCTCATCTACTGCTAACAGCCCAAATTCTTCGTCATCGTCATCATCTCCATCCTCGAAGTTGAGAGGTTGTCGTTCTAGTTGCTGACAAAGGTTTTCTGCAGCTTTCCACGTAAGTCGTCGAACTCGACTACCTCGTCTACGAAGAGGTGGTACAGCTGGGAGAGGTTGTTGATGAGGAGGAGTTGAAGGAGGAGGAGGTGGTGTAGCTGGTTGAAGGTGAGGTGTTGATGGTGGAGAGAGCTTTGGAGAGAGTGGTGGAGAAGGTGATGGTGAAGATGGGACAGAGACCGGAGGATGAACAGGAGCAACGGGAACTTGAGATGAAAGTGATGTTGTATGCTCGATGATACCCCCCTCATCCTCGGGAAATGGCATATCGGGAAGTGTAGGTGTAGTCGAAGTAGATGATGATGAGGAAGGTAATGGAGGTGACAGAGAAAAGTCAGGAACATTACTCATCTTCACTCTTGAAAGACCTGGAAAATAGCGTTCATCGAAATGAGCAGTTTCAGAGATGATGACTTTTCGAGTTGTAGGATTGTAGAACTTCCATCCTTTATATCCATGCTCATACCCCAAGAAAATACACTTCTCCATATGAGGTTCAAGAGATGTACGTCGATCCTTCTGTATGAAAACATAAGCAGTACATCCCCAAACTCGAAGATGAGATACGTCGGGTTTGCGTTTGTAGAAAGCCTCGAATGGGGTGGTGTAAGGAAGTGGTGAAGTGGGGAGAAGATTCCAGACATGGACCATGGCTGCGAGACATTCACCCCAGAAGGAAGGAGGAAGACCAGATTCTGAAAGCATTGTAGTGATACGTTCACCCATCGTTCGATTAGCACGTTCGGCGAGACCATTTTGCTGAGGTCGGTTACGAGTAGAGTGCCTTCGTTCGATCCCACATTCGGTTGTGAATGAGAGAAATGCGTTCGACATGTATTCACCTCCCTTATCATCTTGAAGCGCTTTGATCTTCACTCCGAGTTGGTTTTCTGCCCATGCCTTAAAGCGTTTGAAAGCGTCGAAGGCTTCTGACTTCGCCTTGAGAAGAGCAATACAGCGAAATCTGGTGGCGTCATCAATGAAGGTGATCCAGTACTTGAAACCTTGAGCTGTGGATGTAGGGAGAGGACCGTGAAGATCGGAGTGAACGAGTTCGAGTGGAGAGCGATTATGATGAGTTGAGGGAGGGAATGAGGTCGAGTGCATCTTTCCAGCAAGGCAGGGCTCACAGATGGGGTCAGGAGAGGTGTTCGAAACGAGGGAGAGGCCAGTGACGAGGTCTTGATCAATCATCTTCTTTACATCAGCATAATTGTGGTGAATGAAGCGTCTATGCCATAGGGTGAGGTCCAGAGGGAGTGTGGATGCCGAAAATGCACTCTCAGCAGCGATGACAGTGCCATTAAGATGAGCAGAGTTGTTGGGGTTGATAGTGGCAGTGAAAAGAGTAGTTCTGGATTTTCGGAAGGAAAGGGAGTGAGAAGAGATATTGATGTTAAATCCCTTGTGCCGAGCCAGGTATAGGCAAGCTAGGAGGTTGCTTCCAAGGTCAGGAACGTGTAGGACTCGCGAAAATTCCACCACTCTAGCCTTCTTTCCCTTCAAGATAGGTTCAAACATGACAGATCCCATTCCAACAGCATAGACAACAGAATTATTTGCTAAGCGGATAGGGATGTTGGTAGGCGTGTAGTCTTTGATCCAGTGACGATGAGGAGTCATGTGTGATGTTGCACCGGTGTCGACAAGCCATTGGAAGTCTGCATGAACCTGGAGAGGGTTGGAAGAGGAATGGATAGAGGTTGCACTGCCAGCGAACTCGGTGATCGTAGAGAGATCGGCGTCGCGTAAAATTTGGCATGAGTGTAGAGAGGATAGTGACGGACATGCGTGCAAGGTTTGACGTGGTTCCGACCGTTCATTCGCGAGGAATTGGGCTTTTCGTCTTGCCTTCTCAAAACTAGTGCATGTGACCTGAGAGTGGCCTGTAACTTCGCAAAAATCACATTTGGAAGTTGGGTAATCGGCCTGAGGTGTAGCTGATGTTCTTGAGGGAAGGGTAGAGTGCTGAAATCCCAGCTCCCGGATGGAGGCAACCTTTGGTGTGGGGTATAAACACACCATCTAGGATAAGGATGGGAAAAGGTGGTAATAAATAGATATCGCGATTTCTTGAAGTCCTAAAGCACGGGGCCCATAACCTGTAAGCGCAGGAACGTAGAGGACGACGAGACGGACGCGACGACGAAGGAATGAAAGGAATTGGTCAAGAAATGAGTGAGATATTAAGCAAGTACTGCAGACACTTGTATTAGACTAGACTATAGGATAACATTATTATTACTCACCTGCAGACACTTGTATTAGACTAGAGAGTCTTCATGTGTCTGCAGGACGCTTCAGCTATGTGTGACGTGACACTGTGATGTCACAAAGATCGCAAATCATGTACAAGTCCCAATCAACAGATAATGTCCAACCACAACTCACAGAAGTGCTGACCTTAGGGACTGTCTAGAGCAATCCTGACACTAGTACCCATCTTCATACCCTCCATCAATTTCATTGACATCCCTATATATCTATACCAAGTCCTCCTGTTGTACCATCATTTCTGAGTCTACTTCGGATGGACTTCAGAACCAAGTGAAACAGTGGGCACCCAATATCCATCATTCTCCACCTGTGCTGCAGTAACCAAGTTCTTGTATTCATCCAATATGCTATATGTTGCTAAATCAGAATTAGTAAAAATTATATTATAAAAATGAAATACATACTTTCTTTCTCTTAGGGACAGTAAAGGGCACATACCAGCATATACAGTAAGGGACAAAACCGTTCCAATGTTTTGAAGTACTGCCAAGATTGCTTTATATCTCAGGAACCACATAGTCTACTCACTTGTAAATTTAATTGTAGATAGCCTAATCCATTACCTATTGGTTTCCAAAGTCCCATTTGTCAGGATTGCTCTAGACAGTCCCTAAGGTCAGCACTTCTGTGAGTTGTGGTTGGACATTATCTGTTGATTGGGACTTGTACATGATTTGCGATCTTTGTGATATCACAGTGTCACGTCACACATAGCTGAAGCGTCCTGCAGACACATGAAGACTCTCTAGTCTAATACAAGTGTCTGCAGGTGAGTAATAATAATGTTATCCTATAGTCTAGTCTAATACAAGTGTCTGCAGTACTTGCTTAATATCTCACTCATTTCTTGACCGATTCCTTTTATTCCTTCGTTGTCGCGTCCGTCTCGTTGTCCTCTACGTTCCTGCGCTTACACCATTATGTAAGCTAAAAATGCGTGGGAGATATGAATTAATTATTATTTTATACTCATTGGAACAGTTTTGTCCCTCTCAAAAATTATATACAAAATGGATATTCTAATACTTGGTATAGGCTCCCTTAGCCTGTAAAACTGCCTGAACCCTTCTAGGCATACTCTCTATCAAATTCTGACATACTTCTGGCTTTATGTCATTCCATTCTTTTTGTACTCTTTCCCATAGAGTATGCATACTATTAGGAGGAGAATTATACTCTCCTAGCTTTATTTTGAGATGATTCCAAAGATGTTCTATGGGATTAAGATCTGGTGATTGTGGGGGCCATACCATGATCTCTAATCTAGACTCTTCAAGCCATTTTGTTGCCTTTTTGCTCTTGTGTTTGGGGTCATTGTCTTGTTGAAATACCATATCCTCCACATTCTTGCCATAATACTCAATGCTTTGCTGCAGTTCATCCTCCAAAATTTGAACATATAGGTCAGCATCTATCTTGCCTTCAATTCTAGTAGCATATCCAACCCCTTCCCACAACATACAACCCCAGATCATAAGATTTCCTCCACCAAATTTTACTGTTTCTTCTGCTGGCCTATTATTCAACTTTTCTCCTGCCTTTTTCCATACCCACACTCTTCCATCTAACCCAAACCAATTGATTTTAGACTCATCTGTCCAAATTACCCTTTTCCAATCCTCCAATGTCCAATCAGCATGCCTCTCTGCCCATTCCAACCTTTTCCTCCTATGAATTGCATTGAGTTTAGGTCTTTTCCACTTCACTACAGCCTTCATTCCAACACTTTTGAGTCCCCTTTGAACTGTTTTGGTTGATATAGGTTGGGCAACAACATTTTGGAGTGATTTGATAACTTGAGATGCATTATCAGCTTTGTGAGATATAATAAGGCAGACAGAATAATGGATATCAGAGGAAGAAAGCTTAGATGGATAACCACCAACAGATTTAGAAAGGGTAGATCTGTGTTTGGAACAAAGTCTAGAGATAGTACTAAGTCCCAAACCAGTCATAGAAGCAATTTGATGAGCAGAGTTGCCTTTATCCAGGTAAGAAAGAACTTGGTTGATTTGGGTAGAAGAAAGAGCACACATAATAATAGAAGTGTAGTGGGGGGTTTATTGTATACCAGGGAATCAGTACACCTACTTATACATTATGTGGAATGGTCATGTGATTTTATTTGGATTTATTTGGATGTAATAAACGAAGTCATGTGTTCTAGAACTAAGAGGGACAAAACTGTTCCAATGAGTATAAAATAATAATTAATTCATATCTCCCACGCATTTTTAGCTTACATAATGGGACTTTGGAAACCAATAGGTAATGGATTAGGCTATCTATAATTAAATTTACAAGTGAGTAGACTATGTGGTTCCTGAGATATAAAGCAATCTTAGCAGTACTTCAAAACATTGGAATGGTTTTTTCCCTTACTGTATGTTCACAAGTGCCTTGGAGCTGGTAACTATACAAAAGAAATTAGTTTATATTATATATAAAATAAAAAAGCACCTTTGAGTGTTCGACAACCTGCTGTTCCTAGTCAACCTAAAACCTCAACTTCTTTGAAACTTGGTGTGCATACTGTGAAATATCCTTGACAGGACGTTTGCAAGGCCCCAGTGGTGCAGGTGCAAACAAATTGTTCAAAAGAGTTAATGTGTTGGCAAGAGTCGCAAGACTTGTCAACATGTTATGAGTGTGACCCTCATATGGTCACACTCTCAACCCTGTGGAGTAATATCTCCAATAACAATGCCAAAGGCGAAGAGAGGGTAACAAAAGGGTGGTGATGGTGAGGATATATTATTTGTCAGAATGGTAGAATGTGGTGAAGAGAATGTGAGGAGTAATGAGAGATAGTAAAGCTCAGACACAGACACAGACACAGAAAGAAGGGAATTGATTGGATAGTTTGGCTAAGACATGAGGGACTTATATATCTACCAGAACAAAGAACAACCAAAAGGGGAGAACAATAAGGACCCTTGCCAGCACACAAAGGGAATATGTAAGTAACATAATAAGGAAAAGAACATTATGAAAGAGTCCAGAACATCAGGATAAGATAAGTGGAGTGATTAGGAAAGATGGATAAGATAAGGAGATATCTGGGAAAAACCTAACATTATTTACATTCAATTCTCAACATGATTGTATTAATCTTCAGTGCCAGAGGAATGGTCAATGATCACATATTCCAATACTCAGTACCCAACAATACATCATTAATTAATAATATGCACACTTTGCACAATGCCAATCACATTAGCATTCGTGAGATTCTACTTCGATCCCTTACCAAACCAGTACCAGTATTAAAGGATCGTTGTATATTGGTGAAGATTCTTTGTGCAGCCTCAGGTGCCAACTCAAGTTGACAGTGGACAGCAGCAGTGGACAGGGTAGTGGGCTTAGCCCTTGGTTATGACTAAGCAAAGACAAGATGTCTAGTGGGCATTTGTTGTTGAAAGCAACGCGTATGCATGTAGACATAGCAATATAATGATATGCACGAAGTGGTAGTTAGTATGTTTGCTTGGTGGAGAGAATAGAGTGTAAGAGAACTGTGTAGTTCGAGAACTATGTAATACTGGAGAGAATGTACACTACTTATATGATAATGAAATGGTCCGTGCTATGACTAGAAAGGAGTCAGGTGTCTACTACGTGTCAGGTAATTATACATGAAACAGGAGTTAATACAGGAGTTGAAACACATAGGTGAAATGCTAACTACAACCAATAAGGAGCTGCCACATAATGCAAAGCGTAATGAAACGATGAAAGTGAAACGAAATGAAAATGTCATGTGACTATCTAATAATAGTCCGTATTTTCCAACACTCCCCTTTTCATAAGCATAGTTGACAATTAAGCGCCAATACTCACTAGTCCATATTATTTTTTAAAGTGCGCTTGGAAGCAGCAAAGGTTGGGGATGAAAACACTAAACCGAAGTGATTGTTTCTGAAGTTCTCAAATTTGACTCAACCAAGGTTCTTCGTGAGAAGATCTGCGGGATTGGAAGTGCCAGGGATGAAAAACAATAGAACCTTCTTATCAGCAAGACATTGCCGAATAAAGTGGAATTTGATGTCAATGTGTTTTGACCTCTTCTCAACTGTAGGGTTTTAAGCGATGAAGAGGGAGCCCATATTGTCTCCACAAATTTCCATTGGTTCACCGTTAGATAAACCAAGTTCCATCATTAGCTGACGGATCCACACAGCTTGACGGCAGCTATCAGAAAGCGCCATATATTTAGCCTCAGTAGAGGACAAGGCCACTATCCAATGTTACGGTTTCATATTTATCACGACTAATCATTAGAACTAATGATGGACGATAGTGTACTTTCTCTTACTCGTTTCACATAGCCTTGGACTACTGTTTCGTATAGCCTCGGACTAGCACTTTCTACGGACTTCCACTTGTCGTTTCACTCACTGTTTCAGCTGTAGATAGTTTCACTCTCCTGTCTCACATGTATCAAGCATAGCCTACAACCTGTACTCGTAGTTGTATAAATACATGGACAGCGACAGAGATTAAGCTTCAGCTTAATACTCTCTAAGTTGCTTCTACTCTATCTCGTTCATCGCCCTCAAACTTGATACCTAGAACCGGAGTCAGCTCTAACTCTTGCACGAACGGCTTACTAGTAAGGAACACCTGTGATCTACAGTCCGAGTACTGTGGAGGTCGTCCCCTGAAAATAGTCTCAGTCTGAGTAGACGTTCTCCTCCTACGAGCATCTTGAAGAGATCCATCGTAGCATCGTCTATACCGAAACGGAGGTATAGGCAAGATCATAACATTGTATTAAGCTACAACTCGACGAATCCCTAACCAGGATATCTGTCATCGTCTTCCTCCGCGAACCTCTAACCCAGGTCTCTGCACTCGTCACCCTCCCCAACCCAACTCCGTGCGAACTCCTAATCAGAGTCTCTGCAACCCCTTGCTTTTATTCCTTTGACAACCGCCTAACCCGCAACCGTCATTATTTGGAAAATTAGCACAAACCCTCACGCATAGGATCAAGATCCGGGCTGATAACATACCTCGCCGTCGAGCAGGACTACCTTAAGCAAGTAGTGGCTGATAACATACCTTGCCGTCGAGCAGGTCTACCTTAAGCAAGTAGTGGCTGAGAACATACCCTCTTAAAGAAGAAGGGCTGCCTTTAGCAAGCAGCACCCCAAGTTTCCACAATTGCCTCCCACCGAATTTCCTCTTCCACTCCCTCGTCTTCCAGACAACCACCCATATCCAGAGACGCAAACGAACAAGAACTAGTTGATCTCTTTGACTCCGCCGTACGAATCCCAGAGGTCAGCACAACCTTTGGAACTCCTTCAATCAGGAGGTACCTTCCACCCGGAATCAAACTTTCAAACGACCAACAAAGTTGTCTTGTTGATACCTGGAAACGATTTCAAGAACTCAACGAAGCAGGAAGTTCCCAAATCGCTGCCGACATCCACTACATCTTCCGTTTCCTACTACCCTATAAATCCACCTCACTTCTTATCCGAGTCAACACCTACGACCTATACCTGGTAGTTGACGGACTCTATCAACCCACTGTTGAAAACCCCAATCTTACAACCGATATCGAAGTCGACAAACCAAAAAAACTCTATTCTACAGCAACGAACTTGCAAACCTCAGAAACGCAGTCCGCGACAAGATCATTGCTCTAGATCTATTCCCTACATCATCACCTATCCGAACTCATCCTCCCAATCCCAATCCCTCATCGCCTGACGACACTTCTATCCACTCAAATTCACAAACCCACTCTCGCGCTCAATCACCTACACCCAGAAACCCAGCTCGTCCTCCCTCCAGAATGACCGACCAACCTACCGAAGAAAACTACAATGGAAAATTCGATATCCCAATCGAAAAGTTTGATGGAAAACCCATCCATTATGAGAATTGGAAAGATAGCATCATCTTGCCCTACAATCGAAACCCAAATACTTTCAAATGGTGCTATCCAAACAGAACAAGCCATACCAGTTGTTCTCCAATTATTAACTCATGGGAGTTGTGGTCATTTCCGAAGGCAATACTTGAGTTCTCATAAAGATGAAGCTGGAACATACAGATATGGAACATGGCGTGATTTCATCGCAAGTCTCGACCGAGCTTTTCAACCCCATGCTGAAGCTGCCGATGCTCGCAACAAGCTCAAAACTTATCGCATGCTTCCTTGGCAAAATATGGAAGATCATGTTAATAATGTCAAACAACTTCTTGACTTAGCTGGAATTGACAATGACGCCTACAAAGTCGATTCATTCCGTTCTACCCTCCCTCCTAAAATCCGAGAAGCCATTGCTCTTCGCTACCCTCAACCAACTACATTCGATGAATGGACTACCATTGCCACCCAACTTGATCAAGCTATCCGTCAGATCAACCACAAACCTCGTCCTCCAAAAAGCTATCAGAGACATAACTTCAACATCTCCAAACTACCCCAAGGAGAACCAATGGAGATTGATGCTGCTGGACGATATGATGATGATGAATACGAAGAAGTCGGAATCCCAGATTTTGACTCTTCTGATTCAGAAGAATCTGACGAAGAAAATGAAGCTGAATTAATTCTTGGAATGGTTCTTACGGAACGACAAAAGGAACGTCGTAGCCGAGGAGTCTGCTTCTCTTGTGGAAATGCTGGACATTTCTTCCGAGAATGCCCCAAACGTCAATCCTCATCCTCCAAACCCCGCAACAAGAAATCATCCTCATCAAACAGACCTTTCAAAAAGAAGAAGAAGAACAATGGAATTGACAAATTCCGAAGCTTCATGAAAGTGGCATCAACACTGATTGAAGATGAAGAAGATTTGAATTTTTAGGCCGGGTTTTGCTTAAGGCGACAAGTCGAACCCATCCAGCCTCCGCTATCCTTTCGGTGATTCATGAAGACTCTCAAGACTCAGACAATCTCTCCTTTACAGACGATGAATCGGACATTAGTACTACTACTCACTCCTCTACCTCAAAGACAATGGACATACCGGACCCTATTTATTCTCCCGGACCAGACAATTCACCTCCAGTGAACATTTCCGTTATTCCTCTCATCCTGTCCCGCAACGAAAAATCTATTTATCTACCCATCTATCTTCAAAATCACCGCTCCCACCAGATCGCCACCCTCAATGCCCTGATTGATTCAGGAGCTCAAGGAAACTTTGTTTCCGAGAAAACCGCACGCTCCCTTAACCTCCAACGAATCCCTGTGGAACCCCCAATCGCTGTTACGAATGTTGATGGAACAGAAAACATCAGTGGAACAATCACTGAAAAAGTAGTTGTGGAATGCATCATTGATGGACAAAACATCAAGACAGATGCCTATGTTATTGGAATTGGAAAACACCCTGCCATTCTAGGGTTTTCCTTTTTGGAACAGTACAATCCCGACATTGATTGGACTGCCAAAACATTCCGATGGCGTTCACCATTTTCTAGAACCATCTCCTGCTCCCAACTCGAAAATTCCATCACAATCAACGAAGTCACCTGCTACAGTGAAGACCCAATTGATGTTCCTAAAAACCTCCGCATTGCTGCACAATCGCTCCCTGATACCCTTGACACTGGATTGGCTGGCCGCCTCATACAAATCAATGCCAAGACTTCTGCATCACAACTTATATCCCAAAAGCATGCAAAAGCCACATCTTCCGATCCAAAGGAAATAGTTCCTAGAACATTATGGAAATATCTTCCTGTCTTTGACAAGAAGGCCTCAGAACGATTTCCTCCATCACGACCTTGTGATCATCGCATTGATCTAAAAGAAACCTTCACTCCAAAGTCTTACAAACCATATCGCCTTGCACCGGCTGAAATGGATGAATTAAAGACCTTTCTTGATGAGAACCTAGCCAAAGGATATATCCGACCATCTAAATCTCCTATGGCATCACCATTCTTTTTCGTCAATAAGAAAGATGGAAAGTCTCTTAGACCATGTCAAGATTATCGCTATCTCAATTCCCACACTGTGAAAAACGCCTATCCCATTCCTAATGTTAGCTCAATTATGGACCGCCTCCGTGGAGCTAAATACTTCACCAAAATGGACGTTCGTCTTGGATATAACAACGTTCGCATCTTTGATGGAGACCAATGGAAAGGAGCATTCAAAACTCCATTCGGTCTTTTCGAACCTACTGTTATGTTCTTTGGAATGACAAACTCTCCTGCAACGTTCCAGGCAATGATGGATCATATCTTCCGAGACCTCATTGACAAACCTGGTTGTACAGCAGTTATTGTCTATATGGATGACATTCTCATTTTCTCTGATAACAAGCAAGATCTTAACAAAATGACTCTTGAAGTTCTAAAAAGAGTCCAAGAAAACGATCTTTATCTCAAGACCGAGAAATGTGAATTCGAGAAAACCTCCATAGAATTCCTAGGAATGACAATAAGCCAGAACAGCATCACCATGTCAGAAGACAAACTTGCTGGAATTGCAGAATGGCCTACACCAACATCACAACGCGAAGTTAGAAAATTCTTAGGATTTGCAAATTTCTACCGAAAATTCATCAGAAACTATGCCAATATCACCCGTCCTCTAAATGACCTCCTACGCAAATCGGTAGCATTTAAATGGACCCCAGAAGCAGAAGAAGCTTTTAACACTGTTAAAGACATGTTTGCGAATGGATCCATCCTTCTCACTCCTGATCCTCACAAACCATTCCATGTCAAAACAGATACTTCTGACTTTGCAACGGGCAGTGTTCTATGTCAAACTGATGAAAATGGAGTTGCTCGTCCTTGTGCATTCCATTCTAAATCCCTTGGACCTGCGGAACGCAACTATCCCACTCCGGACAAAGAACTCCTTGCGATCAAACAAGCTTTTGATGACTGGCGCCACTACCTACTGGGATCACCGCATATAGTAACTGTGCACAGTGATCACAACAATCTCCGCTTTTGGCAAGATTCGCAGAAGCTGTCACGTCGTCAAGCTCGCACATGGGCTGAACTGCAGAAATACAACTTTGTGATAAAACACAAACCAGGAAAAGAAATTCCTGCTGCAGATGCACTCTCCAGACGACCAGATCATAACTTTGACTCTGCCGAAGAAAATGTGGACATTGTGGTTTTACCAAACAAGCTATTCTTAAATGCCACTTCAACTGAACCTGCCTTAATTGCTCAAGAACCCACTCTGAAGGAGAAACAATGGCTTCTAGCACAGCATCATGATCATCATTCCGCAGGACACCCTGGAATAGATGAAACATTAAGACGAGTTCAGTTAATAGTGAAATGGCCTGGAATGCGCGATTTCATTACCAACTATGTCAAAGCCTGTCCACAATGCCAACAATTCAAGATTGATCGAAATCCTGCAAAACCTCCATTCCAACCACTTCCTCCATCCGAATCCATGCGTGTTTTTGGCGATATAGCTATGGACTTAATCACCGATCTCCCTCCTTGCGGAAAATTTGATTCTATATTATCCGTGATAGATCGCGGATTATCGAAGGGGATAATACTCTGTCCAACGTCGAAAACCTGCACTTTCGCCGACATCTCTAAACTCCTGATCGACAATGTCTACAAACGGTTTGGTACCCCCAACACTATTGTCTCAGATCGCGACCCTCGTTTTGCTTCTAAAGCTGCCCAAAGGTTCTTTAAGATGCTCCAGATCGACTGGAAACCTTCTACGGCATACCATCCCCAAACAGATGGTGCAACAGAACGAGCCAATCAAGAGATTGAAACATATCTCTCGATCTACTGCAATAACCAACCAAACGACTGGGTCGACGCACTTCCACTTCTCGAATTCAGCTACAACTCCCGTCCCCATGCCGCCAACAAACGATCACCACTAGAAATTATGACTGGAACAAATCCACCATCCTTCCCCAACGTTATGGAAGAATCTGGTGCACCATCAGTCGATGATCATATTCGAAAACTTGATCGTTTCAGACACGAAGCACTGCTAGCCTATCAATCCGCAGCTAAAGTGATATCTTCTCGTGTCAAACGCCCTCATTATCCAACCTATAATGAAGGGGATGAAGTTTATCTAAACGCGAAGAATCTTCCAATCCAATATCAGTCATCGAAGATCAAGCCGAAACGTCAAGGTCCCTTCAAGATCCTAAAACGCAAAGGACCTCTGACTTATCAACTTCTTCTACCAACTTCATGGAAGATCTATGATACGTTTCATGTGGCTCTGTTGAAACCCGCAGTTCAAAACGAGATCAACCCAAATAAGCCTTCCGCTGAAACCATCCCTGATTTGATAGATGGAGAAGAACACTGGGAAGTCGAAGCAATCATCAATCACAAAAGGAGTAGAAACAAGATGAAGTATTTGATCAAATGGAAGGGATTTCCTGACTCAGAGAATACTTGGGAACCAGAAGAGAATGTTTCAGATTCAGCAAAAGAACTGTTTGGAGAATACCAGAAGAACCATCGCCTTTCACTTAAAAGGGCTCCTCCAAAGAAGACACTCTCTACCCCCCCTCGCAGATATAAATGACCCAACAACAAGACTCTACCTCAGGCCCCTCTCCTCTCGAATACTCGCCCTCCTCTCACTCATCTTCCACACCGAGCCTAAGCTCAACCACCAACGACACCTTTCCGTCACCAGCAACCACACCCCCTCGAACTGCATCTACAACAGGAGCTATCAATACTCCTCTTGCTTTCAATCCAGCTTTTGATCCTAACCAACTTCGACTGGACGATCCAGAAGTTCAAATTCTTCTTGATACTGCTATCGAGGATATTCCTCCTCACATTCTCAATCGCCTGCACATTGACACTCTTATCGCTCGTGGTACTTACCCACCTGGAACAACTCTGATTGAAGAACCCCAACTTGCTGCAGCCATTGTCCTAGCAAGGTTCAATGCCATTTCACCTACCATGGATCAAACAGAGACACCCATTGCTCACCCCATACCCCGCATCGCAACTCCAGACGCAGTCTCTCCCCTCATTGAACGACTGACCACTGCACCCTCTAGGTCAGATGGTAACTCGCCTGAACCAGTATTTGCGACGGAAATTCACCCGAGAAGCGCACCTGCCACCCCCTCCATTCATAATTCGAGTACATCGGAATGGGGAAATCACTATAACTGGAGAAGGGGAGTTGGACATCCAAACATGCTCTCCTACCACGAGGATGGAGAGGCACCACGAGAGTTACCAGCTGGATCCAATGCCGATTTTCTCTCCCTTCCATATTTCGAGAAACTCTATGAACTCTGGAATGTCCTCACCCACATTGCGTCGACGGCACGAGCAGAACGATATGCTCCAACCTCCGCACCCGGTCGCTTGGCACAATTATACTTCGTTCGACAACTCGGGGAGACCGTTACCGAGTACCTCGCCCGTGCATCGGAGATCTCAGAAGCCTCTACCCCCACAACCAACCCTCCACGACCAGATGACCCAGGGATCGAATGTTCCTAGAAATGTTGGACGTGAGAACCCCAGCCTCCCAGCTAGCCAGGTTCCTCCCGCCAATCTCCTTACCGACATCCCCAATACCTATCCAATCGCCCCAGACCATCCATTCGCCAACCTTGGTTCCAGATATCCGTATCGATACACCACGCCCGCTCTTTACCATCCCCCAAACCGACGAGAGGCCCGTATCTTACGAAATATCTCCAACCCACCATTCGAATCGTCAAGAGCAGTTCACTATGCATCGTCATTAAAGGAACTGGCTGATAAGATCATCGGTTCTGGAGATTTTGAGCAACGATTTGGAAGGTTCCCGGTCTACAAGTTGAAGGAAGATATCATGAAGAAGGATATTCCCTTACTGGTCTACAACCAGTTCACCGACGAAGAAAAGAAGTGCTATGATTACGGTTGCATTGTCTGTGGATTAGTCGGACACATTGGATCGTCATGCCCTGACTACCAATGCCGATTCTGCAATACCATGGGGACATTATTCCTGGACTTGCAAGAATCGACCCACATCCCCAGTCATTGTCTCTCGACTCAATACTCCCGAGCCCCTGGAACCAGCCACTCCCATCGCACTTACAAGAGCTCAAGATCAAATCACTCCCGAGATCTTTGGCACCCAGAAAGCTCATGGACTACAATTTCATCGTGTCGGACATACTTCCTCCCTCCTCACTCCTCTCCCTCGACGTCTCGATGAGAACCGAAACCCCGAATTCACCACTACTTATCTGTTAACCACTCATCCCACTTCGGATCGAATTCTGGCTCGTCGAACCCTCGCTCCTCTTACAAACGAGTGTCCCTTTCCTGCCAACTTGGAGAATGATGGAAACTATCGAGGAGATGCCAGACCATGGGTCAACCCCAGATTGCCACCTAACCGAGTCACCTATCGAGATGAGCAAGACAACCGCCGAGTAGATGAAATCCGCCACCCCTCCCAGTTCCTACACCGCATTTCACATACTCCTCCTCTTTGGGAAATCCCCACTTCAGCAGTACGCCACCCTCTTCCTGCCAGACCACCCACTCCGCTGCCCGCCTACCAAACTCGACCCTCTCGCTATGACAGACGTGTCTAAACGTGGACCTATTTTCTTTGAGTACTTTTTCTTTCCTTCTTATTTTCGTCTGGACTACTACCTTGAACTATTATTTATGAACTATGGACTAGTTCTCTAGAAAGGGGATAATGTTACGGTTTCATATTTATCACGACTAATCATTAGAACTAATGATGGACGATAGTGTACTTTCTCTTACTCGTTTCACATAGCCTTGGACTACTGTTTCGTATAGCCTCGGACTAGCACTTTCTACGGACTTCCACTTGTCGTTTCACTCACTGTTTCAGCTGTAGATAGTTTCACTCTCCTGTCTCACATGTATCAAGCATAGCCTACAACCTGTACTCGTAGTTGTATAAATACATGGACAGCGACAGAGATTAAGCTTCAGCTTAATACTCTCTAAGTTGCTTCTACTCTATCTCGTTCATCGCCCTCAAACTTGATACCTAGAACCGGAGTCAGCTCTAACTCTTGCACGAACGGCTTACTAGTAAGGAACACCTGTGATCTACAGTCCGAGTACTGTGGAGGTCGTCCCCTGAAAATAGTCTCAGTCTGAGTAGACGTTCTCCTCCTACGAGCATCTTGAAGAGATCCATCGTAGCATCGTCTATACCGAAACAGAGGTATAGGCAAGATCATAACATTCATGAACTTCCCTTTTAACTTTTTAAGTAAGGTGGAGTCATTTCCCATGAATAATACATCATCGACATAGACAACGGCAATGCAGATCTCGCCAGTTTTCTTGTCTCGGTAGATGTATACGCCAGCATCGGATTTGCATCGACTGAAGCCTAGGTCTTTCATGGAAGTTGCCATTTCCTTCCACCAGGCCAGTCTGGCTTGTTTAAGGCCGTACAATGCACGATGTAACCTCCAGACTTTATTCTCCTTCCCTTCCTGGATGAAACCTTTGGGTTGTTTCATGTAGATTTCTTCATCCAGTTTTCCGTATAAGTATGCTGTCTTTACATCGACAGCCTCGATATCCCAATCATTCAAAGCTGCTAAGCCAAGAAGGATACGAGTGGACTCATAACGTACAACTGGAGAAAAGAGTTCATCAAAGTCGATACCTTTGACTTGAGAGAAACCTTTTGCCACAAGACGAGCACGTTTCTGGCCATCTCCTTTGACATTGAAAACCCATTGGTTTTGAATAGCTTTCCTCCCCTTAGGGAGATCCACGATTTCATATACCTTGCGCTTCTTAAGCGCTGTCAACTCTTCTTTGCATGCTTCCAGCCATTTCTGTCTTTCTTCTGGATCAAGTTTGCCAAGATCACGGAATTGAACAGGGATTTTTGCAGCATTACTATGCGCAAGTTTGGCTTTTGTCAGCAAAATGTTAATCCATTCTAACCCCCCTTCCCTGGAAAGCCGTTGTTGCATTTCATCCTCATCTTCAGGAGGTGCAGCAGAATTGCGCTCCCCTTGACTCTCCATCCAACATTTATAGTTTTCAGCATATTGCTCAAGCCGTTGGCGAGCTTCTTCGTCAGATAGATTTTGAGGTCTGCCACGAGGCATCTTGAACCGGTTTGATGGACCAGGTTCTTCCAGAGAAATTGTATCATAATCATGGAGAATTTCAGACGGATGCTTATGTCCGTAAGCATTATCGGGTCTTTCCGGGACTTTTCATTTGTGGCCTGAACGGCGCAGTTCGAAAGAAGGACCTTCTTGAGCACGTTTTGGTAAGGGACGTTGTGCTCTTTCAGGTTGAGACCTTCTTGGTGTCTCAGGCAGATGATAATGATCTCTATGATCGTGATTGTGATCATCATGGTGGTGATGATCGAGGGAGTCCTCACTCGCATAACTCAATCCGTCATCTTCATCCTCTGTTTCGACTTTTGGTCGTCTGGAGGGAGATTTAGGAGGAGGAGTTGGAGGAGGTGGGATAGAGGGATCGTGAGCTGGTGGGGCAGGCGGATCTGAAGGTCAAGTAGGATTACTCAGTGTCTTCGGAGGAATAGCAGGGGGATCTGCTGGGAAGTCGAAATAATCTGTATCTGATCCATCATCTGACATTCCGTCAAAGAGGTCATCAGGAGGATTTGGAGGTGTTGTTCGTAGATCTCTACGTTGATCAGTGGCAGTTGATTCACATTTAGGGAACCATTCTTCCTCGAAGATTGCTGTGTGAGCTGTATAAATAATGTTTCCCTTTTGGTGATGCATGAACTTTAAGTTACGACCATCATAACCCAAAAAGATCATTGTCTCCAACTTGGCTGCGAGTTTATTTTCACGCACAGCAGGCGGCAGGTATACGTAAGCTCCACATCCAAACACATGTAAACCATTTACATTAGGTTTATTTCCGTGCATTAATTCAAATGGCATTCGATACTCAAGACGTTTCATTGGTGTTCTATTATAGATATGAATTGCCGTTTCCACAGCAAATTCCCACCAATTCTCCGGACAGCATGCATGAAGTCGCATGGCTTCTGACTTCTCGCGAATCATACGATTCAAGCGTTCAGCTCATCCGTTCTGCTCATGAATATGAGGAGCAGTATTCTCGTGGACAATACTGGCTAAGCTAAACAAGTTTTTCAACTTGTCCGAAATGTATTCCCCCCCATTATCAGTGCAAACTCGTTTGACCTTTTTCCCATGTTGGGTTTCAACTTGAGCCAAGAATTCCTGGAATATCGCAAAGACATCGGATTTCTGTCTCAAAAATCGAATATAGGTGAAACCAGAGTAATCATCTAGGAACGTGATGATCCATTTAGCACGGTGATATGATAATGTGGGAAATTCAAGAAGGTCCGAATGAACCAACTCGAATATTTCGGTAGCTCTGGACAATGATGGAGGATGAGCCTTTTCCTGCAGCTTGCCACAAGTGCAACCATCACATGTCCTTGACCGTTTTGGAATATTGACGTCTGGAAAATTAACCATGTGTTCCTTGAACTTCCTGAGCACTTGCTTTGAAGGATGTCCAAGTCGATTATGCCAGAGATCATAAAGCGAATAAACTCCAGGTAAAGTTAGGGAACGGATGTCACTATCCAATATGATTCGAGAATGAACCATATGTATTCCATCACCCTTTACCCGCTGAGTAGCCTCCATATAGAGGGAGCCATCGGGCCGTAGGATCTGAGATCCTGTCACATCAGCCTCAAGCCTTAAGCCATCAAGATAAAAGGGTCCTGGTGACATAAGTCTTCCATTCAATCCCTCTATGTAGAATACCGGGTATAATGACATGATGGTTCATACACCAGCCAATTCATGCTGGATGATTACATGGCTATGTGCTTTGATGGTGGTGTGACTATTAGCAGTTTGCACCATGCCGTAATCACCCTTCTCAACGTCAACAAAGTCGCCAATGTTACCAGTGAAGTGATAACTAGTGCCAGAGTCGAGCATCCAGATTGCTATACCAGTATTATACACTGGGCGATTTTTGCAATTGCTGCATTGACAATGTTCAAAGAATTTACCATGGTCATCTTTTTCATATCCTGAGATCGAAACAGTAGGTTTTAAGTACTTCATCGGGATAGAAATAGGGAAATCATAATGTGCGGTATCATTCGTGGCGGGAAAAATACAAATCTCAGTATCTAGTGGTGGAGGATTACAAGCAGTAGTCTGAATAGTTCTAGTAGTCCCATGCAACGATCTCAATAGTCCATCAACAGCCCTCGAGCTTAGAAGCGAGAGGCAGGAGAACCCAGAGCAGAGGAATTTTCTGGAACACCCCAGAAGCGAACTGCTTTGGGGTCCACGCTGTACAGAGTACACATCAGAAAAAGATGAATCTTTGATCAGAGATTCTATGTACTTGTATTCCCCGTCATCGGTATCGTACTGGGTAGAGGGCGAGTTCATGATTTGTTCATATTGTTCATCAAGAACAGAGACAGATGCCGGAGCAGACACCTGATCATGCGGAGGACGCATGTGAACATTATCATTCTCGTCAATAGAGACTACTGAATGCGGGGGACTAGGCTCACAGGCTGGACGAGAGGTAAGAACTAGACCATCGAGCGAAGGCAAGGCAGGGGGAGGCGTAGGCTCCATACCAAGACGACGTTCATAGGACTTGAGTACCTGGGCCTTGGTCCTTTGCAATCAGGTCCTTCCCACGAGTTGGTTTGGAACCACAGTAGGAGCTTTACGCTCGACTACCTTCTCGGGAGTGGACTCTCTAATTTCCTCAATAAAAGCACAAGTGGATTTGAAGGGACAGTCTAAAACAGTAGCAGCAGGAGAGGCAAAGTTGTTGAGCATGACGATATTCGAAGCAGCTGCATCCACCCCAGTAGTAGAGGTATTAGTGGTGTCCGCGGACTTAGCATTTTTGTTACCACCACGTTTTCCCTGAGTCCTCTTCTTCTTTTTGTCCTCTCCGGCTCCACCCTGTTGGGTCTGACCGGAACCAGAACCGCTGCCAGATTGTTGAGGTTGCGGTTGCTGCCCTTGCAGGCGCAAACCTTGACCTTGACTCTGGTTTTGGTTCTGATTATGTTGTTTAGAGCCTTTGAAGCCCTTCACACCTTGAGAACGTAAAGCGTTGGCATGACCTCGAGAGTCGAGCCAAGCGGACTGGATAGCCTCAGCGACTACTCTTACTGTAAGACGTGCAAAGTCAGTGCTCCCATATCGAACGAGGAGGGAAGCACGAGTAGCATTCCATTGATTAGGAATGTGTGTCAACAGCATGAGTGCGCGAAGCAGCTCAGGAACATGGATGGGAGGGGTCGTGTTCTGGAGACGTGTAAACAGGGTAGTGAACCCTGCAATCTCAACAGATGGATCTGAGGTTCCAGTTAATCTGAAACCATCGGCTTTCACCCAGATCTCAAATGCGGTACCCGCATTAAAAGTGCCATAGTTGGTGCGGAGATGTCTCCACAACACATGGGAAGCAGCTTGTCCGTGATTCAGAAGATCATCTGAGATCTTGCTATTGATCAAGCCAAGAGCAAAAGCCTCGGCTGTGTCCCATTTGAGACGTTCCTCAGGTGTAACAATCTGAGCGATATGAGCAGGAACTGCTGCTGAAGTGGGAGTAGCTGCAACTGCTGCAACCGTCTGAGGAACAGTCTTTGGGTTAGCTTGATCTTGAATGATCTGACTGATTGAATATCCCTCAATGATAATCATTGAGGCGCAGTTGATCAACTTCATTGACCAAAGTGTGTAATCAGCTGAACCTTTAAGGACTGGCAACGTTGGGATGAGAGCGGTCATGATGATGGATTGGAGATAGGAATCTACAACAAAACATTCATTAGCCTCATGTTGTAAGTCGCACATACGTGCGCCAGCAACAGATCTGCGAGCTTTCTGTCTAACCGAGTACGGTAGTATGGAGCAAGCATCACACCAGAGAGGGAGAGATGAAATCTCTGAGGGCCTGGAACAGGACTCAATCTCTCCAGGTTGGTTGACGTGAACCACACGTTTCCGAGAGTGAGATGACTTAACCTGCTGAGGAGCTAGGTGTCTCATTGAACTCAAGGATCCATACTGGCTAGTTGGGGCCCATAACCTGTTGAAAGCAATGCGTATGCATGTAGACATAGCAATATAATGATATGCACGAAGTGGTAGTTAGTATGTTTGCTTGGTGGAGAGAATAGAGTGTAAGAGAACTGTGTAGTTCGAGAACTATGTAATACTGGAGAGAATGTACACTACTTATATGATAATGAAATGGTCCGTGCTATGACTAGAAAGGAGTCAGGTGTCTACTACGTGTCAGGTAATTATACATGAAACAGGAGTTAATACAGGAGTTGAAACACATAGGTGAAACGCTAACTACAACCAATAAGGTGTCAGGAATGCTCTAGACAGTCCCCAAGGTCAGTACTTATTGTTGGTTGAGGTTAGAAGAGTTGTGGTTGGATATTCTGTTTGGAGTTTTGGACTTGTAGATTATTTCCGCTTTCTGTGACATCACAATGTCACGTCACACGTTACTGAAGCGTCCTGCAGACACATGAAGACTCTCTAGTCTAATACAAGTGTCTGCAGGTGAGTAGTTAAGAAGTTATTGTAACTCTCGAGTCTAATACAAGTGTCTGCAGTGTTTGTGTTATATCTCAGTCATTTCTCAACCATTTCCTTCCATTCCTTCGTCATTGTGCTCGTCTCGTCGTCCTCTACGATCCTGCGCTTACATAAGGAGCTGCCACATAATGCAAAGCGTAATGAAACGATGAAAGTGAAACGAAATGAAAATGTCATGTGACTATCTAATAATAGTCCGTATTTTCCAACATTTGTTACTAAACTGTTATATGGTTGTGTAACGGATTGTTTTCTAGATATCAAAGTCATATGGAATGTATCTACGAAACTATACAGTAAGATGCAATCAAATGAATGACATTTGAGTGTCCAATCAAAACTATTTTGTAATGTTACGTTCGTGACTCAAATCTGTTATCAAACTGGGACGGGCGTGTAGGTCCGAGTGTATCCCGTTTATATACGTAACTGCAGTATGTATAAACACCGTGAGTATATTCAAGTATGAAATTTCCATTTCAATAAGTGAAATCCCTCGCTGATATTGTAATATTGATACAAATGTGAAGCTGAGCACTTCAGGAAAGGATAACTAGGTAACATGATAAAAGTACAAGAAATAGAAATGAATATATGTGTATTTTCCTCGTTTGTTGGACCAGCCCTAGTGATTGTTGTAAAGCCTCGCGTGCGTTTTTCTTCTTCTTTTTGGTACTACTAATGAAACATTGAAGCAGAAGTACAACGTCACTAATATAATTTGAACAGACAGACATACTGTACCTGAACATCGATTTTTTTTTTTTGATTTCTCGCATGTTGAATTTCACGAACATCCTTGAACTTCAAATGTGTCGGTGTCGGTATCCAAATCATTCTCTGTAGCGACAACACGAGCAGCTTGGCCATGTCTGTTTTTATAAAACACAATATCTCCCTCATCTTCAATGAAACAACATTCAGTGAATGTACGATATAAAGCACGGAAAGAATTCTAACGATATCATTAGCACAAAACGAACCTTTTTGGTACGGGACTGGTCAGAGACGCACAGTTGAGTCATAATTGTAATCATTTCCGAGGATTGATTTTAGTATTTGTGTAGCTTGAGGAGCATTGTCTAGAGAAGATAGATAATTAGCCTCTGAAAGGTAGAAATGGTATAAGATAACGCACAGAATGGAATTGAGGATATACAATGATGTAGGACCTATTCAATCGTTCATTCCCCTTATTAGAATAAGTAAACGCAATACATACGTGGTCATGAGAAACGTTGTGCAATAGGTAACGGCCAATCCATCCGAGGAATGGCCTATCAACAGTTGCCAGTGCACCTCTGAGAAATGTCCATTCTTTATTACGATAATGTGGAATTGTTGGGTCAGAGTGATGCAAATATGTGAGCATGACAATCCCTATTTTTTTTTAAACACAAGATTCTATCAGTTTGGTTCTACGAGTAAGGCTTACAGTGGTTCGCTAGAAGGTATGGAACAATGTAGAATTTGAAGACCGTGCTGAAACCGAAGTGCTTTACATGAATGGAGATAAGGAACGCCATAAAGCACAATGCAATATCGGAGATTATGATTCCACGTCGCTCATGGGGCTTGAACAGTGGTGATGAAGGTGAGAAATGCTAACACCATTCCATTGACCAGTTGGTTAGTTGCGAAACAACAAAAGCAATTGAATGAATATAAACTTACATTTGCACCAGGGGCATACATTGGAGAACCCATGGAGTTGCGAAGAAGGTATATTTGCATCCCGAGTAACTGCATCAAAATAATCCTTCCGAGGATATACAAAGGTACGTCTTCGAATATCTCTTCATAATCGGCTGGCCGCGCTTTTTCTTGTGGCGGAAGGTTGTAATCGGATCGAGCTCGGGGTACATAATTTTCATCACGCTCTAATGACATGGTTGCTTTCTGTCAATGAGTTGTGTGGCGTTAGTATTCATAATGATATGAGAATGGGTTACTACTCTCGTCCTCTCGCGTGGGGGTGATAAATGAAACCAGAAGTCGCTTCTGAGGAAATTGAGAAGAAAAAAAAAGAACTCACGTGGTGAGCATTGTGCGTGGAACGCCACGCAAAATAAGGAATAAGTAGAAACTATACAAGTGTATTCAGTGTTAAGGTTCTATCTATTCGAAGCATTGTTACTCACTGTGTGTAAAGTAAACCCAATTACGGTATTGAGCCAGGCGAGGTTGGAAAGATTACCATGTCCAGCTTCGTGGCCTAAACACCAGAATCCGGCAAAGACGAGACTTTGAAAGTAAAAATAAAGCCCCCAGGCGATGTAAACAGCAGACCAGAGACAGAATTTGATCAACAGTGAGGTCATGGATCCTATCAGCGGGAGAAAGGTCGTATTGATCCGTGCCGCCAGACTGAAGAGGATAAGAGCACATATGATGTCACGGAAGAGATAACAAAGGCCCTTGAGCGTCGATTTCTCGTAGAGATGTTTTGGAATTGCAGAGCGAATATCCAAAACAGTGACCTAGTAGACACATGTCAGCAATACCTGCGAGGGGGAACAACTAGGAGTACCTGCATTTGGAGGACGAAAAGGAGTACGTTTCCTTAATTCGTACTCTGGCGCGTCAGTAAATATTGCAAAAGGCATTGTATGAGATGTGAGTATATGAAGGGGGGGTAAGACGAGTGGTAATTTGGGGTGTAACGGAACTTAAATACATGAGAAAAGTAATAATAATTCGGCAGGGGTAATCGAGAGATCTACAGAACAGGATGAGATCCGAGAAATCGGGGAGTGGAAGGGTGTTGTATCGACAGCCTTCATTCGTAGAGTCCGTGAAGACCCCGGGAAGTACCCGATGGGCTGGCCTGAAATGGAAATCCTCTTTCAAACTTGATAGTCTGCACACGGCGATGGGATATGTGCATGAACACCTCCTTGGCGACCATCTCTGGGGAAATGCAAAGCTTGTTCTAAACAAGGACGCACGTACAGGGTGATTCATTGGCCATAATCGAAGAGCTCCATAATTCAGGGGACTTGCTTCCAGAAGAGCTGGCGTTTTTCGACTTTGCCGTCCGATGAAAACGACATTATCTTGCTCTGTGGATTTGCACTCTCGTTCTTCCGCCCAACTTTCTCGGAAAGCTTGTCCGCTAGAGTAATGATACAGCTAGCGTGGGTACGAAAGTGAATCCGATAACCCTCTCAAAGCTTGCTTGTTCTAGACTTACTGAGCCGAAGAAGGTTTGCACAATTTTCATCCATAACCTCAAAAGTAAAACGCCGATCTGAGATAGCCAACCACCATCGAAGTCCCGATCTACAGGACGGCCACTTCCTGCTTCCCACCATCCAGAGACTTCCTGTCACCCATTGTTCGGCCTCTTCATCCATCATGTCGATCTCTTGCATTTCTCACATATAGGCAATACCCGCTTCGATAACATCTCTCTTCCTGTCATTTTATCATACTCCTTGCGGCGAACTGTCCGCAATTCAACCCTACTCGACTTACTCGCTCTATTCCCGTGGCACTTGGTCAGCAGTCGGCTCACAGCGGCTTCCTCCTCGGCACACATACCTCTGAAATATTGCCCCTCATGAGTACATGGAAGTACTTGCGACCGATGTAACGCCCGAGTGAACGCCCCCGGGCTTGCGCCTTTGGGAATGTATGGCCTTGTGAGGTGTACGGGGTCTCGAAACTCAATCACTCCACTCAACTAGCTACATAAACTTTCGGCTATACTGGTGCTCCTTGATTGTATTTCTTTTAAGATATATTCAGAAACTTTCGAACGTCTATAGTCACGGATTTCCTAACGCATAAATATCGCGGTAGCCGGAACGTATGGAAGTAACAACTTTCTATGGCCCAACCTGAGTGCAATGACCTCCCTGAATTTACCCCACTGCCTTGGTACGTTCCTACGTTTTTTTTTCTTTCAACAAAGTCGGTGAACATGATGTCGGAAAATAGGTCGGTGAAGGAGATTCGCGCAGCTATTCCGAAAGAATGCTTCGTTCGTGATACCATGCAATCTATGTACTACTTTGCTCGCGATATCTTGATGTCTGCCGTAGCTTGGTCCCTGGCTTTACGCATTGACCAAACGTTTGGGAATACGAAGACCGTGTATTTATTATCTCCCTTAGGCGCAGAGGTAGCTAGATGGTGTTCTTGGGCTATTTAGTAGGTCATTTCAATCGCGGCAAACAATTATGTCGGAAAAAGCCGAACTCCGATACAATATATTATTACATATATTAATTATAGCCACCTGATTAACAAATATAGTCTGTTAAATTACATAACACCTAAGGCGAAAAATAAAATAATTTTATTATAATTATCCAAATATGGAAGTAGCTTGTCACAATCTGTTACAACGGACAGGCTGGCCTGTTACGATGCATTCTTTCATTTCAAATACCATAGAAATTTTCTGTAGCTCATATTTATATCTTGGGTAGTATTGGATGCATTTAGTGTAGTAGAACCTCCAAATGATTGTCTACAAAACATAAAAAATTCTACTACTAAGTTCCAAGTTCCCTCCTAGCCTGAGTACGAGCCGTAAAACTAATGAGCTTGGCCTTTGCTTCGGGTTCGGTCTGATCGGCGGCTTGGAGGATTGGATGGTTTCTGAGTAGCTGCTTTTCTTCCCTTTCCTTTGTGCATATTTTGCTGTATTACTTCATTCCCTGCAATACTAACTGTGTGTGAAGTCGAACTAGTAGTTCCCATACTATGGGTCATAGAGTTGGGATCTGTAGTAACTGGAAGCTGAGGTTCACTGGGACTTGAAAAGAGGGGTTGGGGAGTAGTAAAAGTCGTGCTTTGCAATAACTGAGGGGTTGGTGCGATAGTGGAGGTCTCTGAGTCCTAGTATGAATCTAGTGTTAGTCTTTAGAAAACTCGAAATACTACAAAAGCGAAGTACAAACCATATTACTAATAGCTGTCTGATCCAAAGAGTTGGTGAAAGTTGGAGGTGGATTAGAAGTTGCCACTAATGTTGGTATTGAAGATATAGGCTCGGTTCTACCCTCATCGCCATCATCACTATCAGTAGCATAGATTGCTGCATCAATATCATCAACTGATGCAAAACCTATTGTATTCCCTCCTTTAGATTTCCCTTCAAAAACTATCTTGTTATAGAATAAAAAAATTTTCTTCCAGTTTGTGTCATAAGCTTGTCGTCCAATAATAATTGCCTTGTATGTATCAAATAATTCTTTGTATTTGATGGTTGATCGCTGTCCTTCTTCAGAGAAAGAAGTATCGCCCGAAAAAACAAATATATAGCCTATAGGTTGCTTCACTTAGTAATAATCTTTATAGAATTCAAAATGTCTTACAATTGTTGCGACAGTAGCAATTGCACCAGGTGAAATAGATGTTACTCCCCATAGAATACCATTCTTTGCTCGTGAACTAGCTTCTTCTTGAAGTGAGGAGGTTGCGAATAAAATTACTTTGGCGATCTATAAAATATTATTTATAGAGTTAAACTTTTAAATCAAACAAATATAGGCTTACCTTCGCAAGTGCTGGTACCAGAAATATATTTTGCAATGAAGTGGTGTGGTTTGGAAAGAGAATGGGGGGGTATTTTGCTAGTCCATCTTCTCCATAGATTGCTTTTCGGCATAGAGGATTATTTAGTCGCTCTTCAAATGGTATGCCAGAAAGTTCAGGAAAGAACTTTTCATCTTGTGAGCGGATACGATGCACGAAAGTTCTGCGCTGGTCGCTAGCAGCAAGACAAAACTAATGAAATTTAAATGAGCTGGAATCAATACCAATATTATAATAAACTTACCATTTTTCCAAAATCTATTGCCTGTGAAACCATAAGTTGATGGAGATTATGAGGAATACACTCATAAAGCTCGCTTATCAGTGCTTGTTTGGTAATTTCAGGATCGCGATACCGCTTTTTATGCATAATCTTGATTCGATCCTCTTCATCTATCGTTTTCCCAGTAAAAATAGTTGGAGAAGGTTTGATAAAAAGCTCGTATACAAAACTAAATTTTTTTCCAGCTGTCCGAATAGCATTCGCATGGCGATCAATCTCATTTTCAAAGGCTTTTCCAGCTTTTGCATTTTTCTGGCTCAAAGTTCCTCCATTGTTACTCTCTACTTTCTCTCGCAAGTCGTTATTTACAAGGAGTAGCCGCTTCATTCCTTCTTGAAGAAGTTTAACTTGAGAAGTGACTTCAGAGAGTGCCTAGAACAGAATAAAATTAGTATTGGGTATTTATAGTATAGTATATCAGTTGCACTTACCTCGACATAATCAGCCCGCTTTGGATTGTTCGGCAAAGGCAGTGGTACCCAAGCAAGATTTAGGTGTTGTATTCCATTATTATTGGTGTTGGTTGGAGATAGAGGTGGACTCTCAATGTCTAGAGAGTTGTCAGGAGAAGACATAGTAGGATGAGATAAAGATAGTATGGTTCTGGCAGAATAGAAGTTGAAAGTTGCTGGATTCTAGTGTTGTTACGAAACTAGTATTGGTGTACTGACTGACTAAGAAAATAGGTTTAAGCTTTATTACTAAGCTAGTTAATCACTCCAACTATACATGTACAATATAGAGTTATACAAAGTACTATTGAGCTCGCATACGATAGAACATATCACCATCTATAAGATCAAAAACAAAAAAATGATCTTGTTTATCGTTCGCTGGAAATAGAGGAACCCCTCTAATAATAGATCGGGCAAATATAATTAATGATGTTTGCTCTTGTTTTAGTCTAATAAATTCGAGTTTTTTGTCAAGAGTGGTGAGTGGTTGGCGAATAAAGGGAGTTATTAGACAAAAAGGGACCGGATCTCCTATTTTTGGTGAAATTGTGAAGATTGTAATGAGTTGGCCAAATTGAAGTCCATTTTCACCCTGGTAGATGATACAATCATATCGCTGATGTCCATGAAAGTTTGATGAACATCGGAGATAGTCTTCGTCTGATCGCCAGTCTATGAGTGATTCATATGATACTTTCATAAAACACCATTCTGTTATCTAAAACAAAGGGAAAAGAGATGATTAGATATAACAATATAGAGTATATAAAATCAAACAAACCATCAAATCTCTCGTTATTTCAAAGTATCAAACCCTTCAAGTCCTTCTCTTTTATTGACAAACTCCAAGAGCATTTCGTAAAATCTTTCAAAGCCTGGCCTTTCTTTGTTTTTTAATGCAAAATAGTTGATTATTACTGTTTTTTGTTTCGATCCTAGTTTGATTTGGTAGAATTGCGAGCTTGGATTTTGAGGTTCTAGTAATAAATCGCCAGTAGACAAGCCTTCCTTTGCAACAAGACTGTCTTCAGCTTCAATAGCATTGCCAATAGTAGTAGCTATCTGCAGCCAGGCGCAGGCTTGTAATATCTAATACATATTTGTAGAGACTTAGTTCTATGTACAAAGATAAAGTTGTAAATATGCTTACCTGAGGAGCAATATTTTTGAAATTTGTTCGCATTTGGTATGCATCTTTCAAAAGCCCATGCATTTGCTCGCTGGTTTTTGTATTACTATTGCGAGTTGCACCTTTATTCGGAATATCTTGAATACCATGTTGATTAAAGTGGTTTTTTGGAAAATCCCATGATTTGTCATAAGTTGTGTTTTTGACTTTTTGCTGATAATCCTATACAATTCTGCTACTTAGAAACGATAAAAAGTAAGGCGGAAAGTAAGAAACTAACCTGAAGTGTGTTATTATATTGTTGAAGTTCTTTTTTTGCATCCTCAATTGTATTTTCGGTTTGCACATTAAGTGATAAGATCATATCCATATTTAGATATTTCCGAAGAAGTATCAAAAATGTTTTGCTTCCACTTTTCTCATTTTTGCCGACTAAATCATAACTAACATAAAGCGATTGCTATTGAGATTCATATAAAAGTTGTTAGTAAAGTCTAGATACCAACTTGTTTTAATTACCTTTACAATGTCCTCAAACTTGGATGCATCAGTAAATGCAATATTGGTAACTTTTAGAAAGTGATGCAAATTTCGCCACCGAGGTAGATTAGCAAACCGATTGTCAATAGTTTGCATTTCTGGGCTTGACAAGTATTGCTGAAGAATAGGCCAAAGATGTTTGCCTCCTAAGCCATGCGAGTTGTTATGCATTCTATCATATGAAAGTGCTTCAAAGATATCGAAATTATCAAGAGACCAAAATGCATTCTAAAGTTACAATGAGTTATGATTCATATATATTCTAGAACGAAGGAGATTTACATACCTCTACTGGTCGTAAACCATGATTTGTTTTCAAATACTTCTCTGCTTCACTTTTAGACATATTTTTTGCTTCTTCAAGCACTGCTCGTTTCGACTCCACTTGTGTTCGCCTAGGAAATAGTTTGGTTACCATATGCAGTTCGGTTTGTGGTACCATGCATATAGTACATGGAAAAAGCCCTAAGAATCCTCGAGTAAGGGCCATAATGGTTCTGAAAAACAAATATTAAATCATTGGCAAATAATGATAAATTATTAACTTACTGTTCCTCAAAATCCGCCGATACAATAAAAATGAATGGAAAAAGATGGTGTTGGTCTCCACTACCACCTTCAACCCATTCACCATCTTTTCTATTGGCGAGTGGCTTCAGAAATACTTTAAATGATTTATGCCAAACAGCATTTTTAAAGTCAACAAAATCCTTTTTCTTTCGGTTCTCCTCTTCATCTTTTACCTGAAAACATATCAGTAACTTTATAGTCAGTACAACACTAATACTTACAATAGGAAGCCATCCAACTATAGCACCCCCACCAAGACCTTGTCCATTGCGAATCTCAACAGGAAGATTTGCAATTCGGGCAATTATTGGGTAGCCCATTGTTGTTCCAAATGATGAAAGTTTTGTTTTATCGGCATAAAGAATAAAGCCAAGTGGTTTACCAGTAGGGGGTAGTTGGGACTAGAGTCGCAATGGTAGAATAATCTATTAGTTTATGGGAGTAAATTAATAATATAACTTTTTTCATTACCTGAAAGTTATACCACCGATCACCAGTCCATGGTTCATCAAAAAAGCGAACAAACTTTTCGCCATCGTGCTTAAATAATTTCTGTGCATCCCATTCAAATGGGTAGCTAACTCTTTGTTTTTCAATAGATCTATTGCCCATTGCCAGATATCAAGACACCAGAAGTCAGCTGTAGATTCGTATATATCATGTTTGATAGAGAGTTCATGTTTCTCAAACTAAAATATCCAAGAGATCTAAGTAAATTAAATGAAAAAGTATACACTGCATACTTCTGCATAAGCACTAGATGCTTCTTTCCACTTGCTCCGCATCTCCTCCTGGCTTGAGATTGAAAATTGGTCGCCACCTTGATAGATCCTTTTAATAATAGTAATTAACCGATTAACTTGATCTTGTGATAATGAAGCCTCCAAAGCAATTTGGGCAAATTCAAAGTCAGAGCGAGTTTGAAAAGGTTTCCAGGGATTAGGGTTAGGATTTGGTTGGTAGGTTGCACCTCGAGAAAAGTCGTCAAAAGGTGTGATGGTGGTAGGCTTCCCTGAGTTGGGATGGAATTCTTGTTTGATGCTGTCGCAAACTGGAATAGGGTTTGTCCTTGCACCAAGTGTGGTAGCTGCTTGGAAAAGTGTTAGATAGTAGAGCATTCCAAGAGTGCAAATCCATATTCCTACCTGGAAGTGGAAGTGGTAATTTTCCTTGCTGCGCCTGGCTGCAATGAGGGTGGAGACTCGGATCGTCCCATACAGGCTTAGGTTGGCTAGTATTAGCTGCTTGATTCCCGGAGCTTCTACTAGGCATCGCTAATCAAAGGTTTCAGTATTTTACACTGGATCTACAGAGCCATGCGAGAGGCCTACCATCCTGGAGAAGTTGTTGATAGAATGCGTCCATAGCAGCAGAAGTTTGTAGTCGAGCAGTAGCTTGTCCCTTACAAGCAGTTTTGTGGCTCGCAAGCCCTCTGGGATGGAATAGCTGGCCACAATATTCGCAAGTCTGCTGCTGGCGGGGTGGCATGGTTGGAAGGAGTTTAGGTGTCTGGATGTCACTCATCAATCCAACTAGATGGATCACGTGATGCAGCTACCCTGCGCATATTTGGCTTAAACTCAATAATCTGGTACCGGAAACTAGTATTATTGGAGTACTGGAGCTGCTGGAGCAGCAGAGACTAAAGTATTAGGTACAGGCCAGCTCGGCCGGCCAGGGCAGGGGAGGTCCGCAGGCGCCGGAAACTGGGTACCCGCTGCAAGAGGGACGCCCAGAAACTCATAAGAGACAAAGGCGGGCTCTGCGCAGCAAGGAAGAGATCCAGGTCCAGGTCTGGCAGACCGCCTGCAGGCAGGCAGCGGCGGGAGAGACAGAGGTGGTAGCTAGGTGGGAACTCCCGGTTTTCTATTTGGCGCGCAGCGGTGGTGGCCGGCAACTTCCGAGCACTCGGATCCCATATGCTCGAATGCCGAAATGGTTTTAATATTGGCGCAGGAGAGCCCGGTAGTCTTCGCAGAATGGAAGAAATGGGAACTGATGCGATTGAGGGAGTATGCAAGGAGATTTGGAACAAGTCGAGAGTTCAGCTTGCACGAACCAACTAGATAATATGTTAGATTATATCAGAAAGAAAAGAAAAGAGCAAACTCAATATTGGAGACATTGCTGGAATGGTCATAAAAATGCGCCATCTTTCTAATCTCCTCCCAATCCCTCTTCCTCTATAAATTCCAAGTGGCAACAACGCGATCCTTTCCATACAACTCCATCGTAATATCTGCGATACTGTTGGAGGATGTACGGCTGTTAGCTCCTGGAGACGAGCCCGTGCCAGGACTCCCAACTGTACCAGGAAGAGACCGGGAAATACCCATGGCGGATGATTTGGTGAGCGAAACAGATACGGTAGGAAGGGAAAGCTGATCCTTGGGCCGTTGCTCTACAGTTATACGCCGAAGAGACAACATACCATCCGCTGGGTCAAAAACAAGGATATCTTGAATGTTTGTAGCACATCGAGTGCGATGAGGCGAGGTCGGGGGAGAATCCGTGTGTTTCGGAGCAGCAGGGGGTAATAAACTGGTAGGAAGATTAACATCACCAGGATGTATAAAGGTGAATGCCAGAGGAACACGATGATCTGGCTTTGGAGTGACTATTGGGCGTAAACGAACGAGGGGGCTGATTTCAATGTTGGCGGCAGGTAATTGATCCATGTTATTGACTTTGCCATCGAGATGACTATGGTGGTCTGGTCGGCCACCATACGGATTTGTAGGAAAAACGGGCAAAGTCCTGTTCCTGGTAGCAACAGCCAACCACCTAGCATCTCTCGCATAATCCACACCCTCTACCAAGACTGAAGTACGACCTCTTCGAAGGTCATAGATACGAACACTTTTCTCATCGCGTCTTATTGCAAAGACGCGAATAACTTGTCCGTTCTCTGGTACACGCACCAATTGACAGCCGTCCTTTGAAAAAGCGAGGTTTGCGACAGGCTGAGATCTGGAAGACTTGATTTCAGCGACCTTGGTAGGATGACCCGCGTGGTCTAATGGGGAAAGATCGATGACGGTGACGTAGTAGCCCGACTGTTTATGGTTTGTGTCAGGGGCTACAGTATCAGGGGTAGTGATGGCAAAAGGGCGTTCGTCGGATGGTGCGCTGCGAGAGAAGAATCTGGATGTAGTGGGGTGGTCTGCAATACGGTTCCTTGCAGCTTCATAAGCGATGCCGCCCAAGAACTTCATACCGCTGAGAACGGTACCTCCGACCTTGAAAGCAGCATTTGCAATGTCAGATTGGGAAGATACGGAGGAGGGAACGGATGGGGAAGAGTCGGGAGATTCACGGCGAGGCTGGTTGGGTTGTGGAGAGGCGTAGGCGAGTAGACGATGAGACAAGGCAAATACAGGACGGGGAGGCTGTGGAACGGTTGGAGGGAGGGAGAGAGATACATTTGCGAGGATGGAAGGTGAAGGGGAGAATGGTGCGAGTGACGAGGTGGAGAGAGAAGAGAGAAGACGAAACGAGGTAGCCGAATATATATAGATTGCTGGAGGTAAGGTTGTGCTCTGGCTGGTCAGCACGTGTAGCTAGCTACAAATACCGCAAGAACTCACTATTATAATGTATTGGATATTAGAATCAAAGGTAGATGCGACACCAGGGAAAGAGAATGAATGAATGATCCTGTGAGAGTCGAGGGAATAAACAAAGAACGCAGAAAAGTCGTGAGAGGACATGAGTAGACCAAGAAGCGGACGACCAGACATGACAGCAGCGTGTACGAAGCAAGTAAAGTCGACATCATCAACCTCCCAGTGTTCAGAAGCCAGACTGAGGTTGAGGATTTCTGATACAGAGGAGAGATCGTTGCAGTCCCACATCTGCACTCCAGCCGAGTAGCCCAGTACCAACACAGGATGACCTAGAGAGTCCCAGTGTGCCCAATGGACCGAGTCTGAGTGCGAGTCTTCTGTGCGAGGATAGGCAAGCGCCCTGGACACGCCCGAGAGGTGAGGTGTTGAGAGCATCGTTGGAGAGGTGGAGAGAGTGGGAGTACGTGTGTGTGCATTAGGAGGTGGGATGGGGAGAGGAGGAGAGTAGTCTAAGATGTCGTCGTCGAGTGCATATGGAGGCGCATAAGTCTGAGTCAAGCCAGACCAACGTACATAGATAACAAGGTCACGTGCTACTACAATATAATGCGTATATACTCCTAATTAATCATCCTCATGTCCTTGCTTTGAAGCTGCGTCTGCTGCAGAAAACAGCTCCTCATCAGCCTCACGTTCACCAATAAGCTTGCGGCATGGAGGAGGGTCGCCGTCGCCGCCACCACCCTGCGGAAACTATCTCAACCCATTTCCATACTGTATCTGTCCGCTGAAGTCCCACCGTTTGCCCAATTGTTTGCTGCGGCCCAATATTATTATTGCTGTTGATGCCATTGCTGCTGCAATTGAAGACTCGCTTGCTGTTTCAGCGCCCCATACTGTTCTCGCTTCATCTTTTTCTGGCATCTGGTCATCATCAGCATCCATCAACAATGGATCAGATTCCACCAACCTATTGCACGCTGTTCCAGGGCCCAACAGTCCAGGTCCCCATTTCTCTATACTCTTGCCATCCTTGTATCGCCCAGGCGATCCGCACTGCCTACAGATCCTCTCTCCGCTACTGTTTGTGGGTGGAAACATGTTGGTCGGCACAGCATCTACACCCATTGCAAATGTCGCTCCTCCACTGGATTTCTGCTTCTTTACAGGAACTCCTGTCACCACTGGCGCAAATAGATAATGTACCGCTCCAACAGCTTCCAATAGTCCAAGCTGTTCTCGCTCATGATCATTCTAGAAATAAATCAGCCTTAATTTCTACACAACAAAATAAACCTACTTACCCCAAAAGATGATTTGGTGTACCTTGAATCATTGTGAGGCGGTTGGCCACTCTTCAAACTCGGTGTTTGTTGTTTTGTTACACCAGGATTAGGATTTGGAGGAGGTGGGAATTTAGGTGTAGGAATCATATAATGCTGTTGTTGCTGCTGCTCGTATTGTTGTAGGGGCGGTTGTGATGTGGATGGGAGTGGTGGATGTGATGCAGATGCGAGTGGCGGATGCGATGCAGATGCGAGCGGCGGATGTGATGCGGATGCGAGCGGCGTATGCGATGCAAATGCGAGCGGTGGATGCGATTGTTTGAAGAACCCTCCATCAATAAAAGCACCCAGAGAATGCCTAGCCCTTCTGGCTTCCAATTCACACCTCTCGAGGTATGATTCTAATTGCAATAATTGAGTCTTGATAGACCTTTTATGAAATTCGTATTCTTCCAGCCTTTCCTCAGTCGTTTGTGTACGCGCTTCCCACTCTAATCCAACATCTACCATACTTGTTTCTCCTCCTCTATTTTCAACTACCTCAGTTAGCCCAAATGATGAGATAAATTTCTCCAATGAGTTGGCGCGCTTTTGTTGTCGATACAGTTCAGCCTGAGTCACATCCAAATCCTTATGAGCCTGAGCCAAGAGAGTAGCTAGTTCTCCACTCGTTGAGTAGGTTTTTATTGAAGGCAGATGTTGATGATCATAGCCTTGATGATCCATGGGAGGTATGCTATCCGGAGAGCAGATGGTGGAAGAGAAAAAGGGGGTGTTGGATTGGCTAAGGAAGAAGCGAGTCTGAGGGAGAAAAAAACTTTAAAGTTAATTCATGTTGACAGTTGCGACCGCCCTCCAAAATAGAAGTCAGTTGTCATCAGAGTTATACCAGCTTAGCTATGTTAGGAATGAATAGTAGTAGGAAGTTTATGGCACAACCGCCATGGCCAGGGGACTAGCAGAGCTGAGAAGGTCAATGAAAAGTAGATGGAGACTCGAGGCCAACACACCGATCATTGATTATGTCATCATGACTCGGCTCAAACAGTGAAGAATACATCTGAGTTACGAGCTACCACAATGTCCCCCTCCAATACTACACAGTCTATATTCTCTAAAAAATCTACTACACCTATCACCTTTATTCATGCTGTAGACAATGCACTGGAAACGAATGATGATTTTCTTGAAATCATAGCCAATGGTTTTGTCGACTCAGAAGCACTTGACAACTTTCTCCTCAAGCTTGCAAAACCTCTGGGGTCTCCATACACTGGCTTTACTGGAACTCGACTTCGAGAAGATTTTTTCCGCCACTTGGGTCGCCTCTGTAGTGAAGAACAGCGGCAAACCACCAACCCTGCCATTGTTGCTGCCTATGGCTGCTTCAAAGTCAGCCGATGTTCTGAACACAGGAAGTCCCAACGTTTCATTGACGGTGAAATAGTACTTATTGTACTTCGAAATGCATCATCGCCAGCAGTATTGGAGCATCTGGGAGGAGTAATTCGTGATGCAACAGCAGAGAGGAGAAATATAAGAGTGAGTACCTATATAATTGCGATGTTCCATAATTCCATTAGTACTAATAGGAATGGTGTAGAAAGATGATGCAGGTATACTCACAATGAGCGGGTGGTCAGCAGGTTCTCGCTCAAAGTCTTCTTTTCACTGGGTCCGAAATATTGTTCGCAAACACTCTGCTTCCCAAATCAACCGATTAAATACGCAAGAAAGTCATGCTTTTGGCTTCTTTTGGAATTTGTTACAACATCGCTTACCTCAAGAAATCAAGGACGACTTCACAAACTTTATGCAGCAAAGTGGTCTACCTCGTATGAATGCATTCACAAATATCAATAATCGTACTTTGGGATCATATGAAGTTAAGGCAGGAGATACAACATATATTTTCAATAATGTGGAATTGGCACCACCAACTGGTGCTATGGCCCAAAATTATGCTCGGTATGTTCCAATTCCATCTATATCTTTTGTACTAATTAAATTTATATATAGGCCCATGCACAATGAAAACCAACCACATAAATTTGCGGTTTCATTTACA
>JAWPGT010000078.1:0-103618 GCA_034638255.1 Coprinus comatus
TGTTAGACATAGTGGAAAAAAGGTAAGTTGAAAATGATGCAAAGTTCGTTCCAAGTGCTAAGCTAAGTTCAAAGTAAAGGTAATGCAATGATCACTACCATTACTACATCAATTCAATGCATTTCTACATAAGTTACTCCTCTCCAGCTCTTCTCGACTCTCAAGTTCACCATTATGCCTAGGCCTCGACGCAAACCCACGTATCCACACAATTACCCTGAAGACTCTCTTACTCAAGATACCAAACAACATTCATGTCCAGTCAGAGGATGTAAGTGCATCCTTCGACACCAGTCAGGAATGACTCAGCATTTACGAGTTACCCATCCTGGTTTTCCCATGCCAAAACTCACTCAAGCAAGTTCAAGCTACGCAGACTTCCAAACACCCCTAAAAGCCGATACCAGCTTTACCTCTACTGGTCCTGATGGCCTAATGTCGCCCATTGAAGTGGGACTTCAGACACAATTGCCAATTCCCAACGATGATGTCATTGCTGAAGACTTATATTCTAGTGACGAACGAATCGAATCCTTGGACTTTGAACCACAATCACCAACTATTAGTGATCTCCAATTCAGCACTGGAGACTTCCAACTTGGTAATACACCTGTACATTACCAAAATAGCCTACCTGCCTCAGATGGCAGTAACAACTCACCCGTAAATTTTCCCCGCTATTGTTTTCATATACACCCTAATTAATGTTTTTTTTTTCGTCAGTCGTCTGACTTTTCTCCTGCCTGCCACAATGATGATGACACTGATGATGGGAGTGAGTCTTTTACTTACAGCTCACATCCTCTGATCAATGGTAAGGACTCCAATCACTGTATTTTATTACTAAGGTTTGACTCTTTGAGCATAGGAGTTCCATGTGATGAGAAGGGAATCCCATACCCAATACCTCCTCCTCCTCCACCACCACCACCTGAACCTTATAAAACAGGGGACTGGTTTCCATTCGAGAATCGCCACGCCTTTGAGGCAGCAGAGCTCTTCTATTCGAAACAATTTTCAGCCAGTACAATCGATAGTGTTCTTTGACTTTTTGGCAAACAACTCGAAGAACACAATGACACCTCACCTTTTATTAACCATAAAGATATGTATTCCACTATCGACGCGATACCTTATGGTGAAGTCCCTTGGCAAAGCGTTACGTTCAACGCTGACCCAGAAAAATGTGAAACACCCAATGCTAGTTGGGTATCACCTGATTACACTGTCTGGTTCCGCAACCCTCGCCAACTCTTTCGCAATATGCTTAACGATGACACCTTTTCCACAATGTTTGATCCTGCGCCAATCCGGCAATTCAACAAAGAGGGTTTGCGAGTTTATGAAAATATGATGTCTGGAGACTGGGCTTGGGATCAAGCGGTGAGTAATATGTGTTTTATCATTTCTTTTTCTGGAATACATGCTGAGACACAATATAGGAGCTTCTTGCTAAAGATCCAAACAGCCATGGCTCGATGTTTGTGCCGATCATTCTTGGGAGTGATAAGACCACAGTGTCTGTGGCAACTGGACATAATGAATATTGGCCTATCTACGGGTCCATTGGGAACATTCACAACAGTGCTCGTCGAGCACATGGAAATGGACTTGTCCTCATTGGCTTTTTATCTATCCCTAAAAGTAAGTCTATTTCCTTTATTAAATATTACATTGATTCTAACAAATATCGAAGCTGATAAAGCGCACACAGATGACCCAGAATTCCGTACCTTGCGTCGTCAGATCTTTCATTCTTCTTTCAAAAAAATACTCTCTTCACTATTATCAGGAATGTCAACTCCGGAGCTTGCTCGTTGTCCTGATGGTTATTACCGTCACATTATATGGGGTATAGGACCTTACATAGGTGATTACCCTGAGCAGACCCTTGTGGCAGGTGTTGTACAGGGATGGTGTCCACGGTGAGTATTATACTTTGATAAGAATGTCTTTCTTCTCATACTTACTCTAACATAGTTGTCGCGCACCACCAGACAAACTAGACAGTGAACGATTTATGGAACGACGGCGTACCAAAGCCATCACAGATATGTTGATCGAGACTTATTCAAATGCAGAACTGTATGGTGAACATGGTGTTATCTATAATATCTCTGTACATATTTTTTTTCTTTTGAATTTCATCATACTGTGCTAATGCATTTATAGCCTTTCACAAATGACTTTCCTCGTGCAGACGCTCATGAGTTGATTGCACCAGACCTCCTTCATCAGGTCATAAAAGGTACATTTAAAGACCATTTGGTAGCATGGGTAGGGGAATACCTTAAACTTAAGCATGGTCTTCAACGTGCAAAGGAAATTTTAGATGATATTGATTTTCGGTAAGTATTACATGTCATGTTTATCATTTTCTTTATTCACTTCTTCCATAGAATTTCAATCGTCCCGCCATTCACAGGCCTTCGACACTTTCCTCAAGGACGGAACTTTAAACAATGGACCGGCAAGGACTCGAAAGCATTAATGAAGGTAAATTCATATTTTTCTTGCTCAAAATAAATATGTCTAATGTACAATACAAGGTTTTTCTACCGGCACTCGAGGGTCACTTACCAATTGAAATAATTCAAACGTTCTGTGCCTTCCTCGAGTTCTGTTATATAGCACGACAAGAATATTTGACGGAGGCAGACGTTCTCCGGTTAGAGGAGGTGCTCACAAGGTTCCACAATGCTCGACAAATATTTGTCGAATTGGGTGTTCGGCCAGAAGGGATTTCTTTACCTCGCCAGCATGCTATTCAACATTATGCATCCCTTATCCGGTCTTTTGGTGCTCCTAATGGACTCTGTATGTCCATCACAGAATCAATGCACATACGAGCTGTCAAAGAGCCATGGCGGCGTTCAAACAAAAATGAACCCCTGGAGCAGATCCTCATAACCAACCAACGAATCGACATGCTAGCTGCTGCTCGGGTCCATTTTACGAAGCTTGGAATGTTATCGGATTGTAAGTTCTTCTATTATCCTGATTAAATGTGTGACTAACTCGAACATTGTCAGCTTCTCCCCCCATCTTACCTGCTTCATCATCTCAAGCTCCAGTTATGGATGTAGAAGATGAAGATGAAGATGAAGATGACAAAACTGAACTTGTCGAAGCAGAGGTCAAACTTGCAGCCAAACCGAGTACGTTAATTACTCTAGAATCTATAACATTGATTCTAAACAGTTTCTTGGATTTATAGAACATCGATGGTCTCTAGAAATGACAACAAAACAACTAAAACTTCAAACTTTCCCAAAAATTCTTCAACAATTCCTTTATAATGAACGCTACTCAAATTTTGAAAACCCACCACCTAATCACGCAATCCCAATTCTCCAATCAAAAATCTCAATCTTCTATACTGCTTCTGTCGTGCTCCATTCGCCAAGTGATTCCAACCATATTCGAGGGATGTGCCACGAATATATCTGAGCTACATCGTCATGGAAAGGATTACCCAGGTATGATACGGTTTTTGTAAATTCAAACCCTAGCCTTTTGGGTATGAAAGGATTCGAAGTTGCAAGAGTCCTTGCATTTCTTTCCTTTTGGTATGAAAATCAACAGTACCAGTGTGCTCTGGTACAGTGGTTTTTAAAAACGAATCCTGATTCACCTGATCGAAACACAGGTCTGTGGGTTGTTGAGTCGGACTTTGATGAAGATTTGGAACCATGTGTTGAATTAATTCCTATAGCGTCTATTTACCGTGCAGCTCATCTTGTGCCTCGTTACCAGACTGGAGAGTTTACAGACCGTAGTATTTCAAAGGCTGACACCCTCGATACGTTCCAACAGTTTTATGTAAATAGATATATAGATTATCATGCGTTTAGAACGTTTTTTTAAAAATAATATTCTGGGATCATATATTATATAAGCAATAGTACCGGGTCAGTCTAATCATCTCCTTCAACACTCTTCACCACGATCCATACAATGGCTTCCATCTACCAAGTAAACTGCTCACGAATCCATTCATCTACTACTACTACTACAAACTTCAGTCTATACAACTTTGGCTTGTATTAAACAAACAACTCATACTAGGTGGCATCTGGTAACTGCCAAATCCATTGACTCTTCTACAACTCGCAAACCTACACACTAGTAGTAAGCATTGTAATGTCTCGCATTATACACCAATGAATCGTACTGACCCGAACATAAGACTCCACCCCATAGCGTTTCTGAAACCAGGAGATACCATCCAAAAGTCATTCTGCATGTTTGCGGTCCCTTCACGAAGCCAGGAGATACCAGAGGCCTAGCAAGATGATCATTCCTCTCCTCCATGCCTTGTTTCTGTAATTATGCAAGAATTTAAGGTATGTAATCTACAGATCTTTCTTTTACGCGATAACATCACAATACTCCCTCCTTAGAATCCCCTTGAAACAAGGAAATCCCAAATGCCGACCAGGTTCCCATTCCCAAACTTCCCTTCCAATATCCCTGAACCCGGAGCTCTGCATATAGGCCCTATACCTTCTCCCGAATCCAAAAGAAAATATTTTTCCATCTTGAAAGATTTCACTTATAGGAAAGTACGAAATAGGCATACTCTACTAATGATATATATTAATCCCTAGATCACATTGATGAGGCCCTTTCGTCTGTCCTTTACATGAACAAGAGTAAGCTCTTGTTTTCAATTACACTTTCCACTTATTAATATTTCCAATAAGGCCAACAAAATTCTCTTTATCCAAATCAGATACACGCACGAGGAATAGAAGGATGTAAGTACTACTCCAGTTAAAATTAATCACAACGCTCATGATGAAAGGCATGTTAGAATTACGAACATGTCCTGGATAAACATCACGCAAAAGTTCTTCAACCGCTTGTGGGTGACCACGACTCTATCATCAAGATGGTTTGAGTTTCCAAAACCAGGAACTTAGACCAAGAACCTTTAGATAGGTCAGTAGCTGGTGTCAGTCGTACTCACGCACGTTCTCATTCATTAGTGTAAGCAGATTCTTCTGATGCGCAAAGTTGGCATCTTCTTCGGATGTATTTATATGACCAGCCAGAAATACAATAGAGCATACTATACTTCCAGATCAATCAATTCTGGAAGGCAGTCAATGCCTATTCCCGTGCTATCCATATTAACCTCTACATCTCTCAAGTTCTGGTTTGACCCTGCCAGCTGATATGAAAGTCGTAACAACCAAGCCACAGATACCACTGACCCCCATGCCTATGCCACCAAGCTCCATCCCAACAACCATAGTAGGTGCAAGTGGTGTTTAGCAACGGTGGATATCAACTTTCATCCAAAATGATGGGTGGTGGAAGAACTTGATGTACTGCGACCATTACGAACTTGGGAGATTTCATTTGGACCATAAGACCAGTATTGAAAACAGGTCAGTGTTTAATTACTCCTACTACAACATCCTGTTTCTCAACAATAATAATTAATAGATAAAGGTCATGATCTCCATCCTCATCATCCCCAACAAACAACTGCACCAGTCTCCTTGGAATTATCCCCCCTCCAGTTTAAATAGCTCAAACTTCTATTTATGCGCCTTCATTGACATAAGAGATCCAATCCCTGGACCTCTATCCTCACCAACATTACCCCTCTGAAATCTGAATACAAACATAAATTTCCTGACAACACCCCGTATATCTACCAAAAGAACACCAGGAAGAGGAAGATGAAGGTCGAGAGAGGAACGGCTGGAGGTTTTGGTTGAGAGTCAAGTAGTGGGGAGGTTGAGGCTTGAATTTCAAGTCTTTAAGTTCTACAGCCGTTAGAAGGCGTATTAACCGGGGTTTGAAGGTTTAGAGAGACGGAACGGCTGGAGGTTATGGTTGGGGTTATAAAGTTTTATAGGTGGGTTGAGACCTGGGATTTGAGTCTTAAACATAGAGTGGCTGGGAAGGACCTTAAATATTGAGACTCGAGACTCGAGCTTCAATACAGGTGGAAGGGTCGTCTCCCCTCTCCTCTCCTCTCCTCTTGTTCATTCTCGTTCTCGCCTCGCCTCTCGTATCCTCACCTCTCGTATCCTCGCCTCTCATCTCTCGTATCCTCGCCTCTCATCTCTCGTCTCTCATCTCCTCCCCTTTCCTCTCGTATCTTCTTGTATCCTTGCATCTCATATCCTCTTGTATCCTCTTGTATCATCGCCTCTCTTATCCTCTCCTCTCCCCTCTCGTTTCTTGTTTCTCGTCTCTTGTCTCTTGTCTCGTCTCGTTCTCCTCTCTCCCTCATTCTCCCCTCTCTCCCTCGTTCTCCCCTCTCGTTCTCATCTCGTCTTTTGCCTCTCGCCTCTCACCTCTCATCTCTTGTCACCTTGCCTCTTGCTCTTGCCTCCTCTCCATTTCTTCCCTCTCCTGTATGTCTTCCTGCTATGAAGGATATGGGATTGGTGGATGTAGCTGGGAAGGGCTGTTCGTCCTTATTTGTACAGAAAGTTTAATGACTTTCAGTCACATGTAAACAAGGACGAACAACCACCTCTTTCAGGGCGATCTCGCTATCCTGTGTGCTATGAGTATGGCAACAGACTACTTGACCTCAACAAGCATGTACTCGGCATACCCTCACATTCCGTTCCAGTCTGGTAAGTTCTTTTTTTATTTTTCTTCTTCAGCTGCAGCCTTTTTGCTCACAACTTCACCATCTATCTCCTTCACCGTGACACCAGAATTATCAACCTCGGCTTTACAGCCTCGCAATATACACATTCAGAAGTCTTACAATAATGACACACTTCCTGGTGAGTTTAATTCACTCATTTTTCCCTCATTTCAAGTCCATCATACTCTATACAGACCAAGCAACAGCGAGTGCGGACAACGACAATCTTAATCCCATGTTCGCTTCAACAATTTGGGATGAGCTCCCACCTGTCGAAGTACGAACTCAAAAAAAAGTTTTACATATCCAAAAAATTTGTCAAAATACGGTTCTTTATCTGAAAAAAAAGGGAAGGAAGGTATTGAAATGGGTCTCTCAGAAGTTGAATGTAAGTCTTATATTCCTTCCCAACTGCCCGTTAAATGCTAACAGCCTCTAGCGAGATGCCAACCTCACTGATATCGAGACGGAGTATGTATACGTGACTTATAACTAATTTCAACTTGTAGTATAATTTACATATTCATGTTACTGGTAATCGTAGATTGTAGTACACTATAATCTGTTCAATGAAGTATATCTCAGTGAATGTCATATACTAGTATATGAGTATTTTTCATTTTATTCACATCATTTGATTAAGTAATCCCAATTCCCAATCTCCTCGGGATCATTTTGGATGGCCTGCATGTAGATGGGAGGTCCAACCATCCAAGAGAATACCATGTCCTTAGATAACCTTTATATACCTTTTGCTTCCTTGGGAATATACTTGGAAAAAGGAGTGACCTTGGACATACTTGGATAATTTTTTCAAAGGACATCAAAGCACTCCAAAGGTTGTCAAAGTCGCCCAAGGTTGTCCAAGGTGTCCTAAGTTTTTCCAAGGACAGCCCTGAAATCCTGATGTATATAAACTTGTACTCTCGCATTATATACTTTAGTTCCTTTTCTACCTTCAACTAACACCCTCAGTAAGTCCAGAGTTGTATCTACCCATGCATCACACACTACGCTCTTGTTTCAACAGGTTATGGGCCCCGGTTAGCCTGTACGACTCTCGACGCGCACTCGATGAATATTATTCGTCGTGCAGCTCAGAGCTTGAGGGTGAAGCTGGATTCACCTGTGAGGGAAGTCCGAGTTCCGCTCGCTCGAGACATCAACCCACTCAGTGTTCTCTATGCAACCCCTTACCGTACTCGGTTAGACAGGCAGCACATAGCTCTGTAGAACATAGCGCATGTAGTGCAGCTTTAGTTCATAGTTCTGACACATGTTTTGTTGTAGATTTCTATCTCCAAACATTACTCATGGCCGCTTTGATCCCCTCGATCCCAGTCCTCACTGGCACTGCCAACTACCAAGTGTGGTCAGCACGTGTTATGTCTATCGCCAACATGATCCACATGGATGGATGGTGTGTAGCGAGAATGATCGATGGCAGCGCCACAAGGCCTGCAGCTGTTGGTGGTTCCCCCACAACCACCAATACCGCTATGGTACCCCCTACGAACGTCGATGAGATTCGAAAGTTCGATAACATTGAGGCATTTGCACTTGGGATGCTAAATTCCCGATTGAGTGATGACATGCTTAGGCATGGTGAAACAACCTCAGATGATCTCTGGACACACCTGAGACGAGTTTATGGCACCTTCTCGGCAGGCGCAGCTTACGAGTTGTATGCTTCTGCAAATTCGTTCCGATTATCTGGTGTGAACGATCCCTCTAAGGAGATCTCCACCTTTAGGGACTATTTCATGCAGTTAGAGCAAGCCACGCCCCCAATTAATGTCCCTGGTATCCTCCGTGCGTTGATGTTAATGACATGCATTCCTCCTCAATGGAGTGCTACTCGTGCCGCCCTCCTCGTTCAATATGGTAACTCCTTGTCAAACCTTACGGTTCAGATTGTTTCAGACGCTATTATGGGTGCTTGGCGGGATTCCCGTGGAGCTGCCTCTGCTTCTCGTGCTGCTTCAACCGGCATTAAAAACTACAAGGGTGCAAAGCCCTATTCTAAATCCTCCGGTGGCGCTCCACAGCAGCCCCAACAACAGCAACAACAGAAAGCATCCGGTTCTAATCAGAACCAAAACCAGAACTCCGGTTCCGGCGGCAATGCTTCTGGGGGGGATAAGGATAAAAAGAAGAAGCATAGACGCAGAAAACATGGTGGCAATAAGGCAAACAATGCAGAAGAGGAAACCGGTAATGTGGATATGATTTTGTCACCCGCTGTCTTGGAGTCTTTCACGACTCCTACTAACAAACCTTCAACTACTCGTTCTCTCGTCGAGAGAATGAAGACTACAGATCCCCACCTCAGGGCAGTAGCCTTGAAAAAGGCTGCAGACGAAGTCGTTGTGCATGGTGTCGAGCCCTATATTGCTCCACGTGCTACTCTTCTTCCCCCTGTAGGTCACCTGGTCGGTCGTACCCGGTATCAGAAGAAGAAGGCAGAGGTCTTTGAGAAGATGGGTGCTCGCCTTGGCTTCGGCTTGGCTGAACCCTGTCCCCCATCACCTCCACTATCGCTTGATGTGATGGTGTCTCATATCCTTCCTGAAGAGGAAGTTGATTCGTCTTCGGTTTCTATGCCTGGGTCCCCCACGTGTCGATCTCAGTCTCCTTCCTATGTCCCTCCATCTGATGTTCCTGAAGAGATTGCAGAGGCTGATGCCTACATGAATGATCCGAACTACGATGCCGATGGTGATTATGAAGTCGATGATGGTTGGTACAATGAGTACGTTCCTTTCTTCTCTCAAGAATTCTTCTTAACTAAATGGAACTTACAGATATGCCCCAACCCAACAAGGTTGGGGAGACGAACCAATTGCTCCATCAGACCCCATGTTCTAGAGCACCATATTGGACTGCCAGACATTAGTCGGACTATTACGAGTTCTCATATTACATCTACTACTGTTGTTTCTTCTGTTTCGAATATGATCTCTTCTCCCGTTTCCTTATGCGATCCTTTTGTCTTACCGGCAAAATATTTAAGAGATCCAGAAAGTGGTGATGAACCGGTTAAAGATCTTGAATGCTTATGCAACTTCTGTGAAGACAAAGGAAAACCTAATTATGCTAGAGAGTCTGCTACTTGGCTCCTTGATTCAGGTGCTAGCTTTAATTGCACACAGCATATAAGTGACTTTATCGAGTTAGAGGAAGGAGTGTTTGGCAGTGTTAGAACTGCTAACGACAAACTCATTGGCATTACTGGCCGTGGGAAAGTCCTCTTTCAACACGAGGTAGACGGAGTTACTAGAACAACTCCACTGTATCCGGTCTATTATATTGCGTCTCTCTCCACTAGAATCATCTCACCTGGCGCCTTATGGCTGCAAGGGATGAGGAGCGAGTCTAATTTAAAGCGAACCAACATATTTCATTCAAATGGAAAATTATTTATGCATGCTACACGCATACCTGTGTTCAAAGAGTTAGAGGATGCACTCCACCACATTCACACTCGGATTGTGCGTCACTATACTGCGAATCAGGTGCTATCTTATTGCGCATCTAAGTTATCTGTTTATGATCTTTGGCACCGTCGATTGGCGCATCCTGGAAAGGAAATATTGCGACAACTCCCAAAACACTCAGAAAAAGTACCTGAGTTCGACATTCCTATCTCTCGTCAAATCTGTGATGGTTGTGCTTGTGGCAAAATGTCTGATGACGCACATCATCCTTCTTCGACACAAGCGAAGTCATTTTTAGAATTGATCCACAGTGATCTTCTAGAATTCCCCGTTGCCTCGTATCACAAGTACAAATGGGCAATGACGTTCTACGACGACTATTCATCACATGCCTGGATCCTCCTCTTACGAGCCAAATCTGATGCCTTAATGGCACTTGAAAGATTCTGTGCCTTCGAGGAAAAGCAATTCGGTAACACGATTAAGTGTATCCGGACAGACAATGGTGGAGAATATGTCTCTAAACAATTTGAGGAATTCCTTCGTTCAAAAGGGATAGTACACGAGACTTCTGCACCACACATTCACCAGCAGAACGGTAGAGCAGAAAGACTGAACCGCACACTTCAGGAAAAGGCGCAGGCCATGTGACTTACTGCATGCTTACCGGATTCTTGGTGGGAATTTGCCCTTAACACGGCTGTTCATTGCTACAATAGAACTCCCATCAAACATCTTGAATGGAAGACTCCCACTGAAATGGTAACAGGGAAGAAGCCAGATCTATCTGGTCTTCACGTGTTTGGCTGTGCAGCTTACGTCTTCATTCCTAAGGAATCACGTGATGATAAACTATCACCCAGATCTGAATTAATGATCTTCCTTGGTTATGCTGGCGCAAATTATTCATTTATGCGACATCAGAAGGGAAATGTTATTTACACTGCGAAAACGGCTATTTTCGACGAGGGCTGGTATCCCAAATGCAAGCCAGATCATGAAAAACGTAAGGACTCCGGTTCTAAAAACCCCAAAATAAATCCTCCTCCTCCGGCGTCTGACAAAGATGACGAGGATACTACACCTGATCTTTATCCCGATGATCCTATGGACACATCTCGACAAGATGACAGTGATAGAACACCGTTACCGCCTAGACCGCAAGGTCCGATCCCCGGACCATCTACTTCTCACAAACCTCCTGTTCCCAGTCCGAGCAAATCAGCTCCCAGGAAAGTCACAGTTGAGGAAGTTCCTGATGAAGATGATGACGCATTATCATATGCTGATCCCGGATCACCTGTTCGTTGTCCGAGTCCGAGCCCTGCTCCTCGTACTGACTCCACCTGTCCCATTTCTCCATCACCTGAGCGACCTGAACATTTAACTAGACCTGTTGAACCTCTACCTCACTGTTCCGGCCGAGAAAGATTTGTTCCGTTTAGAGAAGGTAACGCGTATGGGGAGAGAACACATCCATCTGAAATCCTACGAGATTACAATCACAATGAACCTCTGCCACCCCAGGGGAGAGTTCGTCTCCGTGGACACGATTTCAGGATCCGAAATCAACGTGATCGCCCTAATGTGGCAGATCCACATCAACTTCCACCCGAAGAGATCCGAGAACGTCGTGATGAAATACGCAGACAACACGAGGATGCCTCAAGGGGATATGCGAGGGAACAAAACCCTGACGCAATGGAAGAAGATGCAGATTGTAAGATTCAACGGATAACTAAGGAAGGGGGGTTAGAATTGATGAACTTTTTATTGGCAAAAGCGAGTTCAAATACAGTTCCTGAGCAATTCCGTGATCTTGTAAAATTGAATCCGGAGGAACGTAAACACTGGCACAAAGCTTGTCTCGAAGAACTAGATGCACTGAAAAAGCGACAAGTTTACGAGTTGGTGAAACTTCCGGAAGGAAGGAAAACCGTAAAAAATAGATGGGTCTTTAATGAAAAGAGTGACGGTTGCAAACGTGCTAGACTAGTTGCTAAAGGATTTTCTCAAGTCGAGGGCATCAATTTTGACGAATTATTCTCTCCAGTAGTACAATATGAGTCCGCTCGAATCCTGCTCGGGTTAGCCGCCCTTGAAGACTGGGACATTGAGTCTGTCGATGTAAAGACAGCATATCTCTATGGCAAACTGGATGAGGAAATCTACATGGATCAACCCAAAGGTTTCAAACTTAAGGGTAAAGAACACATGATGTGGAGGTTACGACGTGCATTGTATGGCCTTAAACAAGCCGGCTTGGCCTGGTGGAAGGAGATGGCATCTTCCATGAACAAACTAGGTTTCAAGCGATGTGAATCCGATGCCGGTATTTATATCTATCGTCGAAAAGATGGCAAGTTTGTCATTGCTGTCGTGTACGTTGATGACGTACTTTTTATGGGAAATGACTCTGCCTTGCTTAAAAAGCTTAAAGGAGAGTTCATGAAAAAGTGGGAATGCCATGACCATGGAGAAGTTAAAGAATTTCTCGGTATGCACATCAGGAGAGATAGAGGTAATCGTAAGATCTTCCTAGACCAAAGTGCGTATCTAGAGAAGATCCTGGAAAGGTTTAAAATCACTGGTTCAGACCGTGAAACCAAACCGGCGCGAACTCCGCTGCCAGAAGGGTACTATCCAGTTCCTAACGACAAGCTGATCAACTCCTCCATCTGTTCTAGGTACCAACAGGTGATTGGATCACTGTTGTACATAGCTATTGGCACGCATCCGGACATTTCGTTCACTGTGACTAAGCTTAGTCAACATTCTCATAACCCTACAGAAGAACATTTGCATAGAGCTCTCTACATTTGCAGATACCTCCTAGTGACTCAGGAATACTGAATGACGCTTAATGGTGCTGATAATGAGGGCTTCATTGCTTACAGTGACTCTGACTGGGCTAGTGATCCTTCTACTCATAGATCCCAAACTGGTTATCTGTCAACTGTTGCATCCTGCCTGGTAGCCTGGGTTAGTTGATCACAGAAGACTATTGCATTATTGTCCACAGAAGCTGAGTACATGGCTATTTCCAATTGTAGTTGTCAGTCCATCTGGATCAGAAGCCTAATGACTGAACTTGGTTTGCACAACAACGAACCAATGGATATTTGTGAAGACAATATGGGCTCTCTCTTTATTGCACAAAACCCTGCTGTCGAAAAGAGATCAAAACACATAGACATTATTTTCCACTTTATTTGTCAAGTAATTGATGAAAAGAAGGTTCAGCTCTATTTTATCCCAGGCACTGAGAACCCTGCAGATCTTCTCACGAAGAATCTCGGATGTGTGAAGTTTGAATACTTCCGTGATAACTATTACAGGTTGGAGTTTTCTAATCCCACATATAGCGCTGCCAAGCGCTCAAATAATATGAACCCAACATAGGGCGCTTCTTAGCTGCCATGTTCGAATTCAGGGGAGTGTTGAACTATTATTAGTTCTACAATGACATTCTCGTATGGCATCACGCTTGACGAATGTACCTTCATGATTCCTATCATGTGACTCAGTATATTCTCGCATGGACCACTGTAATTATGTATATAAACTTGTACTCTCGCATTATATACACTCAGTTCCTTTTGTACTAACACCACCACCCTCAGTAAGTCCAGAGTCGTACCTACCCATGCATAACACGCTATGCTCTTGTTTTAACAATGAAGTGCTTTGTAGATCTCCTACTGATGCAGAGAGAAAGTCTTGGTTTACAGTCCAACACCGGATATCTCGTTGGAAAGAGGGGATGTGGGCTGACTGGATGCGGAAGTCTCAATCATGTTTGTAGCTGGTGGGGCTTCTGGCCCAGCAGCCATGACTGAAACATTATTGGATGAATGTTGTTTGAAATCTTGCGATGATGAGAGAATGGGTGAAACTAGATTTCGAGTGCCAATACCTGATGTAGCTGTTTCATGAAAATTGTTGGATTGCAAGGAAGTTGATGGGGAAATGATGGGATTTGGTGTAGTGACCATGGGTAGATCTTCAGTAGTGCATGTTGCTGAAACAATTTGGCCAGAGTCTTTGACTTTGAATAAACTGTTAGATATATTATGAGAGGAGATAAACTTGCAATGTACCAGAAGTGGATATATGCTCTACTTTTCCCGATCCTTCACCACCAGACTCAACAACCTCATGTATACCCCATACCTCCTTCAATCTCACATTAAAGTTGTCTATCAAAGCCCATACAGGCTCCAGGTCTTCATCAAAGTCAGGATCAGGTAGCGTGTGTGGAATGGTGAATTGATCTGGGTGCAGGACTGTATATATTGTTAAGACCTCGAACCGTTAGATGCCTGTGGGTGAAACATGAGCACCGTGTAGGAACGAGCTGGCAATCTTCTCTACTATCCTTCCAATTAGTATCCTAGTGCCCAGTGGCTAGGACCCGTTTGGGATAATAAAGAGTTAGAATTAACCAGTTAAAAGCTTAAGGCTTTTAACACTACAAGTACATGGTTTATATACATTTCTAGTCTAAGTTCTAGATCTATCCATATACTAGTAGTCCATGAGTCATTGCTAGTCAACTAAGGTGGCTATGAGTTTCCAGTCAAGTAGAGAACATAACAAAAGGCAGGAGAACTATCTACTCGGGTCAGAAGGTAAGGAAGAGAATAATAAGGAAACTATTAGTCCATTCTACTACATGCCTAAGTTGCTGCGTATAGTTGGCTATTTCTATGTGCACAGGTTTGGGTCTGTGTATCTATATATAGTCTGGTATAAGTCATCGGTCCTATACATACTTTGTAGAACTATAAATAGTTCTTCTAGAGGGTGGTGGCATTGTCTTCCGCAGAGTGATATTCCAGTCCATCGTCTGAGTCATTGGACTCATTGTGGGACCAGCTTGGTAATAGGATGAGAATAGTTTTGGCGGGATCAATGTCAGAGTCCGAATCGTCTGATTCGGCTGTGTTCATAACATATATTGAGGATGAGTGTTGGATGTATTCTTCTGCAGTAGAGAGTATTGTGTTGAGGGTTGTTTCAATGGAAGGGAGTATATTGGATAGCCCATATGAGTGTTGTAGGATGTGTTCAGTGTAGAGATGGATGTCCTCCAATGATTCTTCTTTGTCAATGAGATGCTTTGAGGCAAGGTCTTCTATGATTTTGAGGAAGGGTTCTGCATAGCCTGATAAGTAATGGTGGTTAGAGAGAGATGGCAGAGTAGATGAGAAAACGAATGCCAGCTAATAAAGCATTTATCACATTTCACAAGCAGCCTGCCAAGTATTGGTGCAATATCTTTGTAGTGTGCAGAGTCCACAGAATGAAAGACCTTGTTGAATATTCAGACCAAGCATTGACATATATGCTCTGAGCTGAGTTTAACCTGGAGTTTGTTGCAGAGATGACATATGTGAGGAAGTGATTGAGTGGTTGGACACTTGCACAGTTCTTGCAAAATGGGAATTGTCACACCCCAATGCTGTTATAATCTTGCCTATACCTCCGTTTCGGTATAGATGATGCTATGATGGATCTCTTCAAGATGCTCATAGGAGGAGAACATCTACTCAGACTGAGACTACTTTCAGGGGACGACCTCCACAGTACTCAGACTGTAGATCACAGGTGTTCCTTACTAGTGAGCCGTTCATGCAAGAGTTAGAGCTAACTCCGAGTTCTAGGGCTAACAAGGCAGAGGCAGAGCAATGATAGCAAGTAGAACAGATAGGCAATGAGTATTAAGCTAAGCTTAATCTCTGTTGCTGTCCATGTATTTATACAACTATGAGTACAGGTTATAGGCTATGCTTGATACATGTGAGACAGGAGAGTGAAACTATCTTCCGCTGAAACAGTAAGTGAAACGACAAGTGGAAGTCCGTAGAAAGTACTAGTCTGAGGCTATACGAAACACAGGTCCGAGGCTATGTAAAACAGATAAAGAGGAAGTACACTATCGTCCATCATTAGTTCTAATGATTAGTCGTGATAAATATGAAACCGTAACATTATCCCCTTTCTAGAGAACTAGTCCATAGTTCATAAATAATAGTTCGAAGCAATAGTCCAGATGAAAAATAAAAGAAAAAGTACTCAAGAAAATAGGTCCACGTTTAGACACGTCTGTCATAGCGAGAGGGTCGAGATTGGTAAGCGGGCAATGGAGTGGGTGGTCTGGCAGGGAGAGGGTGATGTATTGCTGAGGTAGGAACTTCCCAAAGAGGTGGTGTATGCGAGATGTGGTGTAAGAAGGAAGAGGGGTGGCGGATTTCATCTACTCAGCGGTTATCTTGCTCATCTCGATAGGTGACTCTGTTTGGTGGCATTCTGGGGTTGACCCATGGTGTGGTATCTCCTCGATAGTTTCCATCATTCTCCAGGTTGGCAGGAAAGGGACATTTGTTGGTGAGAGGGGCGAGAGTTCGGCGAGCCAGAATTCGATCCGAAGTGGGATGAGTGGTCAACAGATATGTGGTGGTGAATTCGGGGTTTCGGTTCTCATCAAGACGTCGAGGAAGAGGAGTGAGGAGGGATGATGTATGTCCAACACGATGGAATTGCAAGCCGTGAGCCTTCTGAGTACCAAAGATTTCTGGAGTGATTTGATCTTGTGCTCGAGTGAGTGCGATGGGAGTGGCTGGTTCCAGTGGCTCAGGAGTGTTGAGTCGAGAGACGATGACTGGGGATGTGGGTCAATTCTTGCAAGTCCAGGAATAATGTCCCATGGTATTGCAGAATCGGCATTGGTAGTCAGGGCATGACGATCCAATGTGTCCGACTAATCCACAGACAATACAACTGTAATCATAACACTTCTTTTCTTCGTCGGTGAACTGGTTGTAGACAATGAGGGGAATGTCTCTCTTCATGATATCCTCCTTCAGCTTGTAAACTGGGAACCTTCCAAACCGTTGTTCAAAATCCACAGAGCCGATTATCTTGTCAGCTAGTTCCCTTAATGATGATGCGTAGTGAACTGCTCTTGACGACTCGAATGGTGGGTTGGAGATATTTCGTAGGACATGGGCCTCTCGTCGGTTTGGGGGATGGTAAAGAGCGGGGGTGGTGTATTGATATGGATATCTGGAACCAAGGTTGGCGAATGGATGGTCCAGGGAAATTGGATGGGTATTGGGGATGTCAGTAAGGAGATTGGCAGGAGGAACCTGGCTAGCTGGGAGGCTGGGGTTCTCACGTCCAACATTTCTAGGAACATTTGATCCTGTTGGGTCATCTGGTTGTGGAGGGTTGGTTGTGGAGGTAGAGGCTTCTGAGATCTCTGATGCATGGGCGAGGTACTCGGTAACGGTCTCCCCGAGCTGTTGAACGAAGTATAATTGTGCCAGGCGACTGGGTGCAGAGGTCGGAGCATATCGTTCTGCTCGTGCCGTCGACGCAATGTGGGTGAAGACATTCCAGAGTTCATAGAGTTTCTCGAAATATGGAAGGGTGAGAAACTTGGCATTGGATCCAGCTGGTAATTCTCATGGTGCCTCTCTGTTACGGTTTCATATTTATCACGACTAATCATTAGAACTAATGATGGACGATAGTGTACTTTCTCTTACTCGTTTCACATAGCCTTGGACTACTGTTTCGTATAGCCTCGGACTAGCACTTTCTACGGACTTCCACTTGTCGTTTCACTCACTGTTTCAGCTGTAGATAGTTTCACTCTCCTGTCTCACATGTATCAAGCATAGCCTACAACCTGTACTCATAGTTGTATAAATACATGGACAGCGACAGAGATTAAGCTTCAGCTTAATACTCTAAGTTGCTTCTACTTGGTATCATTGTTCCGCCTCTACTTTGATAACTCCAGAACTCGGAGTCAGCTCTAACTCTTGCACGAACGGCTTACTAGTAAGGAACACCTGTGATCTACAGTCTGAGTACTGTGGAGGTCGTCCCCTGAAAGTAGTCTCAGTAAGAGTAGACGTTCTCCTCCTACGAGCATCTTGAAGAGGTCCATCGTAGCATCGTCTATACCGAAACGGAGGTATAGGCAAGATCATAACATTGTATTAAGCTTCAACTCAACGAATCCCTAACCCGGATATCTGTCATCGTCTTCCTCCGCGAACCTCTAACCCAGGTCTCTGCACTCGTCACCCTCCCCAACCCAACTCCGTGCGAACTCCTAACCAGAGTCTCTGCAACCCCTTGCTTTTATTCCTTTGACAACCGCCTAACCCGCAACCGTCATTATTTGGAAAATTAGCACAAACCCTCACGCATAGGATCAAGATCCGGGCTGATAACATACCTCGCCGTCGAGCAGGACTACCTTAAGCAAGTAGTGGCTGATAACATACCTTGCCGTCGAGCAGGTCTACCTTAAGCAAGTAGTGGCTGAGAACATACCCTCTTAAAGAAGAAGGGCTGCCTTTAGCAAGCAGCACCCCAAGTTTCCACAATTGCCTCCCACCGAATTTCCTCTTCCACTCCCTCGTCTTCCAGACAACCACCCATATCCAGAGACGCAAACGAACAAGAACTAGTTGATCTCTTTGACTCCGCCGTACGAATCCCAGAGGTCAGCACAACCTTTGGAACTCCTTCAATCAGGAGGTACCTTCCACCCGGAATCAAACTTTCAAACGACCAACAAAGTTGTCTTGTTGATACCTGGAAATGATTTCAAGAACTCAACGAAGCAGGAAGTTCCCAAATCGCTGCCGACATCCACTACATCTTCCGATTTCTACTACCCTATAAATCCACCTCACTTCTTATCCGAGTCAACACCTACGACCTATACCTGGTAGTTGACGGACTCTATCAACCCACCGTTGAAAACCCCAATCTCACAACCGATATCGAAGTCGACAAAACCAAAACTCTATTCTACAGCAACGAACTTGCAAACCTCAGAAACGCAGTCCGCGACAAGATCATTGCTCTAGATCTATTCCCTACATCATCACCTATCCGAACTCATCCTCCCAATCTCAATCCCTCATCACCTGACGACGCTTCTATCCACTCAAATTCACAAACCCACTCTCGCGCTCAATCACCTACAAACCCAGCTCGTCCTCCCTCCAGAATGACCGACCAACCTACTGAAGAAAACTACAATGGAAAGTTCGATATCCCAATCGAAAAGTTTGATGGAAAACCCATCCATTATGAGAATTGGAAAGATAGCATCATCCTCGCCCTACAATCGAAACCCAAATACTTTCGAAATGGTGCTATCCAAACAGAACAAGCTATACCAGTTGTTCTCCAATTATTAACTCATGGGAGCTGTGGTCATTTCCGAAGGCAATACTTGAGTTCTCATAAAGATGAAGCTGGAACATACAGATGTGGAACATGGCGTGATTTCATCGCAAGTCTTGACCGAGCTTTCCAACCCCATGCTGAAGCTGCCGACGCTCGCAACAAGCTCAAAACTTATCGCATGCTTCCTTGGCAAAATATGGAAGATCATGTTAATAATGTCAAACAACTTCTTGACTTAGCTGGAATTGACAACGACGCCTATAAAGTCGATTCATTCCGCTCCACCCTCCCTCCTAAAATCCGAGAAGCCGTTGCTCTTCGCTACCCTCAACCAACTACATTCGATGAATGGACTACCATTGCCACCCAACTTGATCAAGCTATCCGTCAGATCAACCACAAACCCCGTCCTCCAAAAAGCTATCAGAAACATAACTTCAACATCTCCAAGCTACCCCAAGGAGAACCAATGGAGATTGATGCTGCTGGACGATATGATGATGATGAATACGAAGAAGTCGGAATCCCAGATTTTGACTCTTCCGATTCAGAAGAATCTGACGAAGAAAATGAAGCTGAATTAATTCTTGGAATGGTTCTTACGGAACGACAAAAGGAACGTTGTAGCCGAGGTGTCTGCTTCTCCTGTGGAAATGCTGGACATTTCTTCCGAGAATGTCCCAAACGTCAATCCTCATCCTCCAAACCCCGCAACAAGAAATCATCCTCATCAAATAGACCTTTCAAAAAGAAGAAGAAGAACAATGGAATTGACAAATTCTGAAGCTTCATGAAAGTGGCATCAACACTGATTGAAGATGAAGAAGATTTGAATTTTTAGGCCGGGTTTTGCTTAAGGCGACAAGTCGAACCCATCCAGCCTCCGCTATCCTTTCGGTGATTCATGAAGATTCTCAAGACTCGGACAATCTCTCCTTTACAGACAATGAATCGGACATTAGTACTACTCACTCCTCTACCTCAAAGACAATGGACATACCGGACCCTATTTATTCTCCCGAACCAGACAATTCACGTCCAGTGAACATTTCCGTTATTCCTCTCATCCTGTCCCGCAACGAAAAATCTATTTATCTGCCCATCTATCTTCAAAATCACCGCTCCCACCAGATCGCCACCCTCAACACCCTGATTGACTCAGGAGCTCAAGGAAACTTCGTTTCCGAGAAAACCGCACGCTCCCTTAACCTCCAACGAATCCCTGTGGAACCCCCAATCGCTGTTACGAATGTTGATGGAACAGAAAACATCAGTGGAACAATCACTGAGAAAGTAGTTGTGGAATGTATCATTGATGGTCAAAACATCAAGACAGATGCCTATGTTATTGGAATTGGAAAACACCCCGCCATTCTAGGGTTTTCCTTTTTGGAACAGTACAATCCCGACATTGATTGGACTGCCAAAACATTCCGATGGCGTTCACCATCTTCTAGAACCATCTCCTGCTCCCAACTAGAAAATTCCATCACAATCAATGAAGTCACCTGCTACAGTGAAGACCCAATTGATGTTCCTAAAAACCTCCGCATTGCTGCACAATCGCTCCCTGATACCCTTGACACTGGATTGGCTGGCCGCCTCATACAAATCAATGCCAAAACTTCTGCATCCCAACTTATATCTCAAAAGCATGCAAAAGCCACATCTTCCGATCCAAAGGAAATAGTTCCTAGAACATTATGGAAATATCTTCCTGTCTTTGACAAGAAGGCCTCAGAACGATTTCCTCCATCACGACCTTGTGATCATCGCATTGATCTAAAAGAAACCTTCACTCCAAAGTCTTACAAACCATATCGCCTTGCACCGACCGAAATGGATGAATTAAAGACCTTTCTTGATGAGAACCTAGCCAAAGGATATATCCGACCATCTAAATCTCCTATGGCATCACCATTCTTTTTTGTCAATAAGAAAGATGGAAAGTCTCTTAGACCATGTCAAGATTATCGCTATCTCAATTCCCACACGGTGAAAAACGCCTATCCCATTCCCAATGTCAGCTCAATTATGGACCGCCTCCGTGGAGCTAAATACTTCACCAAAATGGACGTTCGTCTTGGATATAACAACGTTCGCATCTTTGATGGAGACCAATGGAAAGGAGCATTCAAAACTCCATTCGGTCTTTTCGAACCGACTGTTATGTTCTTTGGAATGACAAACTCTCCTGCAACGTTCCAGGCAATGATGGATCATATCTTCCGAGACCTCATTGACAAACCTGGTTGTACAGCAGTTATTGTCTACATGGACGACATTCTCATTTTCTCCGATAACAAGCAAGATCTTAACAAGATGACTCTTGAAGTTCTAAAAAGAGTCCAAGAAAATGATCTTTATCTCAAGACCGAGAAATGCAAATTCGAGAAAACCTCCATAGAATTCCTAGGAATGACAATAAGCCAGAACAGTATCACCATGTCTGAAGACAAACTTGCCGGAATTGCAGAATGGCCTACACCAACATCACAACGCGAAGTTAGAAAGTTCTTAGGATTTGCAAACTTCTACCGAAAATTCATCAGGAACTACGCCAATATCACCCGTCCTCTAAATGACCTTCTACGCAAATCGGTAGCATTTAAATGGACCCCAGAAGCAGAAGAAGCTTTCAACACTGTTAAAGACATGTTTGCGAATGGATCTATCCTTCTCACTCCTGATCCTCACAAACCTTTCCATGTCGAAACAGATGCTTCTGACTTTGCAACGGGCGGTGTTCTATGTCAAACTGATGATAATGGAGTTACTCGTCCTTGTGCATTCCGTTCTAAATCCCTTGGACCCGCGGAACGCAACTATCCCACTCCAGACAAAGAACTCCTTGCGATCAAACAAGCTTTTGATGACTGGCGCCACTACCTACTAGGATCACCACATATAGTAACTGTGCACAGTGATCATAACAATCTCCGTTTTTGGCAAGATTCCCAGAAGCTGTCACGTCGTCAAGCTCGCACTTGGGCTGAACTGCAGAAATACAACTTTGTGATAAAACACAAACCAGGAAAAGAGATTCCTGCTGCAGATGCACTCTCTAGACGACCAGATCATAACTTTGACTCTGCTGAAGAAAATGTGGACATTGTGGTTTTACCAAACAAGCTATTCTTAAACGCCACTTCAACTGAACCTGCCTTAATTGCTCAAGAACCCACTCTGAAGGAGAAACAACGGCTTATAGCACAGCATCATGATCACCATTCCACAGGCCACCCTGGAATAGATGAAACATTAAGACGAATTCAGTTAATAGTGAAATGGCCTGGAATGCGCGATTTCATTACCAACTATGTCAAAGCCTGTCCACAATGCCAACAATTCAAGATTGATCGGAATCCTGCAAAACCTCCATTCCAACCACTTCCTCCATCCGAATCCATGCGTGTTTTTGGCGATATAGCTATGGACTTAATCACCGATCTCCCTCCTTGCGGAAAATTTGATTCTATATTATCCGTGATAGATCGCGGATTATCGAAGGGGATAATACTCTGTCCAACGTCGAAAACCTGCACTTTCGCCGACATCTCTAAACTCCTGATCGACAATGTCTACAAACGGTTTGGTACCCCCAACACTATTGTCTCAGATCGCGACCCTCGTTTTGCTTCTAAAGCTGCCCAAAGGTTCTTTAAGATGCTCCAGATCGACTGGAAACCTTCTACGGCATACCACCCCCAAACAGATGGTGCAACAGAACGAGCCAATCAAGAGATTGAAACATATCTCTCGATCTACTGCAATAACCAACCAAACGACTGGGTCGACGCACTTCCACTTCTCGAATTCAGTTACAACTCCCGTCCCCATGCCGCCAACAAACGATCACCACTAGAAATTATGACTGGAACAAATCCGCCATCCTTCCCCAATGTCATGGAAGAATCTGGTGCACCATCAGTCGATGATCATGTTCGAAAACTTGATCGTTTCAGACACGAAGCACTGCTAGCCTATCAATCCGCAGCTAAAGTGATATCTTCTCGTGTCAAACACCCTCATTATCCAACCTATAATGAAGGGGATGAAGTTTATCTAAATGCAAAGAATCTTCCAATCCAATATCAGTCATCGAAGATCAAGCCGAAACGTCAAGGTCCCTTCAAAATCCTAAAACGCAAAGGACCTCTGACTTATCAACTTCTTCTACCAACTTCATGGAAGATCTACAACACGTTTCATGTGGCTCTGTTGAAACCCGCAGTTCAAAGCGAGATCAACCCAAATAAGCCCTCCTCTGAAACTATCCCTGACTTGATAGATGGAGAAGAACACTGGGAAGTCGAAGCAATCATCAATCACAAAAGGAGTAGAAACAAGATGAAGTATTTGATCAAATGGAAGGGATTTCCTGACTCAGAAAATACTTGGGAACCAGAAGAGAATGTTTCAGATTCAGCAAAAGAACTGTTTGGAGAATACCAGAAGAACCATCGCCTTTCACTTAAAAGGGCTCCTCCAAAGAAGACACTCTCTACCCCCCCTCGCAGATATAAATGACCCAACAACAAGACTCTACCTCAGGCCCCTCTCCTCTTGAATACTCGCCCTCCTCTCACTCATCTTCCACACCGAGCCTAAGCTCAACCACCAACGATACCTTTCCGTCACCAGCAACCACACCCCCTCGAACTGCATCTACAACAGGAGCTATCAATACTCCTCTTGCTTTCAATCCAGCTTTTGATCCTAACCAACTTCGACTGGACGATCCAGAAGTTCAAGTTCTTCTTGATACTGCTATCGAGGATATTCCTCCTCACATTCTCAATCGCCTGCACATTGACACTCTTATCGCTCGTGGTACTTACCCACCTGGAACAACTCTGATTGAAGAACCCCAACTCGCCGCAGCCATTGTCCTGGCAAGGTTCAATGCCATTCCACCTACCATGGATCAAACAGAGACACCCATTGCTCACCCCATACCCCGCATCGCAACCCCAGACGCAGTCTCTCCCCTCATTGAACGACCGACCACTGCACCCTCTAGGTCAGATGGTAACTCGCCTGAACCAGTATTTGCGACGGAAATTCACCCGAGAAGCGCACCTGCCACCCCCTCCGTTCATAATTCGAGTACATCGGAATGGGGAAATCACTATAACTGGAGAAGGGGAGTTGGACATCCAAACATGCTCTCCTACCACGAGGATGGAGAGGCACCACGAGAGTTACCAGCTGGATCCAATGCCGATTTTCTCTCCCTTCCATATTTCGAGAAACTCTATGAACTCTGGAATGTCCTCACCCACATTGCGTCGACGGCACGAGCAGAACGATATGCTCCAACCTCCGCACCGGTCGCTTGGCACAATTATACTTCGTTCGACAACTCGGGGAGACCGTTACCGAGTACCTCGCCCGTGCATCGGAGATCTCAGAAGCCTCTACCCCCACAACCAACCCTCCACGACCAGATGACCCAACGGGATCGGATGTTCCTAGAAATGTTGGACGTGAGAACCCCAGCCTCCCAGCTAGCCAGGTTCCTCCCGCCAATCTCCTTACCGACATCCCCAATACCTATCCAATCGCCCCAGACCATCCATTCGCCAACCTTGGTTCCAGATATCCGTATCGATACACCACGCCCGCTCTTTACCATCCCCCAAACCGACGAGAGGCCCGTATCTTACGAAATATCTCCAACCCACCATTCGAATCGTCAAGAGCAGTTCACTATGCATCGTCATTAAAGGAACTGGCTGATAAGATCATCGGTTCTGGAGATTTTGAGCAACGATTTGGAAGGTTCCCGGTCTACAAGTTGAAGGAAGATATCATGAAGAAGGATATTCCCTTACTGGTCTACAACCAGTTCACCGACGAAGAAAAGAAGTGCTATGATTACGGTTGCATTGTCTGTGGATTAGTCGGACACATTGGATCATCATGCCCTGACTACCAATGCCGATTCTGCAACACCATGGGACATTATTCCTGGACTTGCAAGAATCGACCCACATCCCCAGTCATTGTCTCTCGACTCAATACTCCCGAGCCCCTGGAACCAGCCACTCCCATCACACTCACAAGAGCTCAAGATCAAATCACTCCAGAGATCTTTGGCACCCAGAAAGCTCATGGATTACAATTTCATCGTGTCGGACATACTTCCTCCCTCCTCACTCCTCTCCCTCGACGTCTCGATGAGAACCGAAACCCCGAATTCACCACTACTTATCTGTTAACCACTCATCCCACTTCGGATCGAATTCTGGCTCGTCGAACCCTCGCTCCTCTTACAAACGAGTGTCCCTTTCCTGCCAACTTGGAGAACGATGGAAACTATCGAGGAGAGATGCCAGACCATGGGTCAACCCCAGATTGCCACCTAACCGAGTCACCTATCGAGATGAGCAAGACAACCGCCGAGTAGATGAAATCCGCCACCCCCCCCAGTTCCTACACCGCATTTCACATACTCCTCCTCTTTGGGAAATCCCCACTTCAGCAGTACGCCACCCTCTTCCTGCCAGACCACCCACTCCGCTGCCCGCCTACCAAACTCGACCCTCTCGCTATGACAGACGTGTCTAAATGTGGACCTATTTTCTTTGAGTACTTTTTCTTTCCTTCTTATTTTCGTCTGGACTACTACCTTGAACTATTATTTATGAACTATGGACTAGTTCTCTAGAAAGGGGATAATGTTACGGTTTCATATTTATCACGACTAATCATTAGAACTAATGATGGACGATAGTGTACTTTCTCTTACTCGTTTCACATAGCCTTGGACTACTGTTTCGTATAGCCTCGGACTAGTACTTTCTACGGACTTCCACTTGTCGTTTCACTCACCGTTTCAGCTGTAGATAGTTTCACTCTCCTGTCTCACATGTATCAAGCATAGCCTACAACCTGTACTCGTAGTTGTATAAATACATGGACAGCGACAGAGATTAAGCTTCAGCTTAATACTCTCGTTGCCTCTCTAGTTCTCTCTGCTATCTCGCTCTCTGCCCTCTGCCTGATAACCCCAGAACTCGGAGTCAGCTCTAACTCTTGCACGAACGACTTATTAGTAAGGAACACCTGTGATCTACAGTCAGAGTACTGTGGAGGTCGTCCCCTGAAAACAGTCTCAGTAAGAGTAGACGTTCTCCTCCTACGAGCACCTTGAAGAGGTCCATCGTAGCATCGTCTATACCGAAACGGAGGTATAGGCAAGATCATAACACCATCTACGCCAGCACCGACCTCGCCGCGCCTTCCTACACCACCACCCATCACCCCGACTGTATCCTCGACCTCGTTACAGGGACAAGAAGTTGAGACAGTGAAGAGGCGTCGGGAATCCGACGGAAAAACGTCGGCGGTAGTGGTGAAAAAGAAGTCGAAACCGGTAGTGGAAGACAGTGAGGGAGAGGTAGAAGTGATCGGTGTCGGTAAAACGAAGGTGGCAACCGATAGGCAAGTCTTCGTTTCGGTACCCCATCGGCCCGAACTGACGGTACGCAGTCGGTTGAAGAAGGTCCCTTGTCAGCGCTGTGTCGGTTTGGGCGTGGATTGTGAGGAAGGTAACAGGCCGAGCGGGCCCTGTAAGAGGTGTGCAAAGGACAAGAAAGGGTGTGTCAGCAAGGACGCGGAAGGGGAGGTCAAGAGGGAGAAAGGGAAGAAAAGGGAAGAAGAAATTCGAGCAGTCAAGAAAAGGCCGTTACCTTGGAAGGCAACCACAACGACAGCGTCGGCGGCATCGTGGATGGACTTCAGTGGGTCGTCGTTGACTCACGAAGAAATTTTCGGCAGCCCTGCCACTCCCGTCGCTGGTCCTTCGTCGTCGGCCACCACCCGTCCACCCACCCGAGAGTCGGCCTCAATCGGCCAGTTTACTGCTGCGGTGTCCCGTCTGGAACGTACGATCAATACGCGGGAACAACATGACGAGAGCCGCCACTTTGAATGGTGGAAATTGCAGAAGGAGCATTGGGAATGGCAGCGACAGGCATTGGGGGCTTTGGTGATGGAGATGAAAGGGCTGAGGAAGGACCTGAAGGATATGAATGAGGGAAAGGACGACGACGAGGAGGGAGAGGAGGATGAAGGTGCCGAGGGTGAGGAAGAGTAGACATCGGCGTCGGCAGTACTTGTAGATCGTAGTATTTGTTTTACTACAAGTACAAATTCATTTCTTGCTCTCTGGTGTGAAAGTGATAAGTAAGAAAATAAATGGAAGTTCGGAAATGAGTCGGCGACTGTCGGAGGAAATCAGAATAGGTGGCAAGTTAAAAGGCCGACAGCCGAAAACGAAGAAACAGACTGAGAGTGCGCGAAATGACTGATAGGTCGAAGGTAATAGCGCGAGAAGAGAGTACAAAACGAGATTAGGGAGTAGAAAGATCGGAACACAATCGGCTAAGATAAACAGGAATCGGAAGAAGTTGAAGTCGGGCCTAGCCCAGAATTGGCGATCGGGAATGATGATTAAAGTGAAGATAGAGGCCCCGGAAGGTGGGGATAGGAACGATGGAACGCATCAACCAATTCAACAGCATGCTCAAGTTCGTTTGCCGGTAACCACGAAAACTCCTCATCCGTATCCTCATATCCCAGCCAAGCGACTTTGTAGAGTAGTTTGCAGGCCCGACGTCGGTCGATCTTGGAATCGACGATTCGGGAGATTTCGTACTCAACATCGCCTTCGATTTCAATCGGCGGTGGTGGAGGATCTGAACGGTTCGGAAAAGGGTTAGCAGTAAACGGTTCGAGCATGGATACATGGAAGACAGGATGTACAGAATGGAAGTTCGGAGGTAATTGAAGTGTATAAGAAAGTGTACCAGGTTGTGCAATGATCTTGTAAGGACCCAAATACTTTTCGGCAAATTTCTTTGCAGGACGAGTAGTTCGGAAGAATTGAGCCTTAACGAATGCTTGATCACCGACTTTGAAGCTCGGCGACGGAAGTCGCTTTGCGTCGGCGGAAGCCTGATACCTTTTCTGAGCAGAAGCAATCTCTAACTTGAGAGTCGCATGTAACTCATCAAGGTTAGTCGTGAATTCACGAGCTCGAGCGGACACCAGGTCACGTTCGGGGTAAACTGTAATGTTAGGATGGTAACCCTTGTTAGCAAAGAATGGTGATACATTAGTGGAAGCGTTCGGTGCATTGTTGTACGCGAACTCGGCGAGTGGAAGAAGTTCCGACCAGTCGGTCTGCTGATAGTTACAGTAGATCCGAATGTACTGTTCAAGAGTTTGGTTAGTTCGTTCGGTTTGACCGTCACCTTCAGGGTGATAACCCGACATGAAGTGAAGTCGCATGTTCAATGCTTCACCAAGCGATCGGAAGAAATGAGAAACAAACTCCGAACCACGATCGGAAGTAACGTGGGACAGTACACCATGCTTCGAGAACACATGGATAACGAATAGTCAGGCTAAGTCAGCGGAAGTAATTGTATCATGACAAGGGATAAAAACAGCTTGCTTCGTGAATCAGTCAACGACAACGAGAATCGCATCGAAGCCAGAAGAAGCGGGAAGTTTCTCAATGAAGTCCATCGAGATAGAATCCCAAGGACGAGAAGGAATCGGAAGCGGCTTAAGCAAGCCATAAGGCCGATGATGCTGCGGTTTGGATCGCATACAGGTTACACAACTCTTGACAAAGAGTTTGACTGTTTCCCAAATACCAGGCCATGTATAGTCTCGACGAATAAGCTCGAGAGTTTTATTCTGACCGTAATGACCAGCAAGGGGATGGTCGTGATGATATTGCATAACCCGAACCCGAAGGTTCTCAGCGTCGGGGACGTAGATCCTGCCGTCAAGGCGAAGGAATCCATGATCGTCCCTAGACCACCGACCTGTCGGTTCGACAAGGTGTTCGTCGATCTCGGCATCGGAAGAAAGAGAAGAGAGAATATCGGAATGAAGCTTAGAAATGTCAGCAATAACAGAAGCACGAAGAGCAGGAGTAAGAAGATACGTAGCACGAACAGAGGCCGCAAGTTGGTCTTGAGTGAAGACCGGTCGGAAGTTGTGAGGATTAACGGCTGCATAGCCGACTCCCCCCTCCTTAGGGTAGACGTCCCACTGACGAGTAAGAGCATCGGGCTTAGTGCCGAGGCGCCCAGGTCGGAAGCGAATAACAAGATTAAACCCAGAGAGGTACTCAGACCAGCGAGCTTGCCGACGAGTAAGAACCTTAGTAGTAGAAAAGTATTCCAAATTTTTGTGATCGGTGACAACATCAATCGGAAGCGAAGCTCCTTCAAGATAGTGTCGCCAGATTCGGAAAGCTTCGAAGATGGTGAGAAGTTCTTTATCGTGGGTGTCGTAGTTGAGTTCGGGAGCGGAAAAGGTACGGGAGTGGAAAGCGATGGGATGGATGTCACCGTCGTCGGTAAGTAAAGAAATAATAGCAGCAAGAGCGTAGTCGGAAGCGTCGGTCTCGACAATGATTTGAGCATCAGGGACCCAATGAGTAAGCACAGGAGCACAAGTAAACGCTTTTTTGAGAGCATTGAAAGCATCCCGAGTGTCGCCATCAAACGACCAAGCAACACCCTTTCGAGTGAGCCTTGTCAGAGGGACAACAATGTCGGAATAACCATAGATAAAGCGCCGATAGAAGTTCGCAAAACCCAAGAAAGATTGAATGTCCTTTACCTTTTTCAGTTCGGGCCAGTCTTGAATAATTTGAACCTTGTCCTGAGCCATAGTAAGACCTCCAGAGCCGAGAATGTAGCCAAGATATTCCACCGATTCGGAATGAAATTCACATTTGTCGGCATGAGCATAAAGACCATGCTTGCGCAAACGTTTGAGAACTTCGCGGACATGTTTTTTGTGAGAAGCAATGTCGTCGGAATAAATGAGAATGTCGTCAAGATAGACAACTACACAGACATTGAGCATATCCGAAAAGATGTCGTTCATAAAACGTTGAAAAGCGGCGGGAGCGTTGGTAAGACCAAATGGCATGACGAGCCATTCAAACGAACCGTAACGAGTCCGGAAAGCCGTTTTCCATTCGTCGCCTTCGGCAATACGAACGAGATGATAAGCATGACAGAGGTCAATCTTGGTGTAGATACGAGCCTTTCGGGGAGAGTCTAAGAGGTCGGAAATGAGCGGAAGTGGGTAACGGTCCTTTTTAGAGATGCGATTAAGACCACGGAAATCAACACAGAGTCGGAGGGAACCGTCCTTCTTTTTTACGAAAAGAACGGGTGCAGCATGAGAAGAAGAAGATTGTCGAATGAGAAGAAGAAGATTGTCGAATGAGAAGAAGAAGATTGTTGAATGAAACCAGAAGTTAAGTTCTCGTCGATGAACTCACGTAAGGCCTCAAGCTCGATTTGCGACAGCGAATAGAGCACACCGATAGGTGGTGAGGTACCTTCCTCAAGATCAATCTTAAGGTCGTAAGGTCGGTGAGGTGGTAACGTGTCGGCTTTGGCTTTGCTGAACACGTCGGCGAATTCGTGATATTCGGAAGGAATGGCAGAAAGGTCAGGAGGTTCTGGTGAAGCAGATTTGAGAGCGGCAGCGGCAGCTTGAACGTTAGACTTGAGATCCAACGTGAACTGTTGCGAACCAGGCAGTCGGCGAGCACGATCGAAAGCAATCGCATTCACGAAACTGATGTGTGGCTTGATCGGTGATGCAGAGGCAGAGCACCCTACAGGAGTGACAGAAGAAGAAACAAGATTGTCGGAAGACGAGTCGGAAGGGTTGACGTCGGAGACGTCGGAAAGAGATGGAGTGACAGGGGCATCGGCCACCGTCGGTTTTCACAGCGAAGCAGAGAGAGCGAGATCAGCGTTAGTCATAGATCGGAAAGATATACTGCCCGAGACCCAGTCAATCAACGGATTGTAGCGGGTGAGCCAGTTGTAACCAAGAACCATAGCACACGAAGAGTCAAGCCGAGTCACATAGAAATCAATAGCCATAGATTCACCAGAGGGAAAAGTAATAGGTAAGGACAGAGATTGGGTAATATAAGAGTTAGAAGAGCCATCGAATAATCGTAATTCAACCGGAGGACAAGAACTAGTGGGTATAGCGAACTCGCGAACGAATTCGGTGTCAATGAAGCAATGAGTAGAACCGCTATCAATAAGAGCAACAATCGGCGATTCAGAACAAGAAGCAAAACAAGGAGCGGAAGAAGACAAAGGAATATGAAGTGAATCGGGGTTAGAAAGAGCAGAAGCGTTCAAACGAACAAAGGGAATAGTGCAGGGAGGAAGAACGCGATCCTCGGTCTGCACACCCAAAGGATCGCAGATCAGTTTCCCGAACTCTTGGTTTGAGAGGACGAGGTCGTTTCCGAAGTCGTAGTAGTAGCTGCCCGAGCCTTGGCTTTCTCCACTTCCGAAGCTGCTTTCTTCCGACAAACGCTAACACCGTGACCGGCGGCGCCGCAGAAGAGGCAGAGGTTGTTAGCAATCCGACGTTGACGTTCTTCGGCGGTGAGCTTGCCGTTAGAGTCAAGTTTATTGGAGAGATCGGTTACAGGTTTAGGAGTAGATGAAGCAGGAGTAGTGGCTTTCAGAGCAGGGGTCGCCAATTTGGTTTTGTCGGACGACTTGGACTTGGAAGACGATTGACCCGATGTGGAAGTAGAAGTGGAAGAATTGGAAGTGGAAGACTGAGTAGTCGCAGCAGGAGTATTCGGCGAGTTGCGACTTGCAACACGCTTCTTTTCGTGTTGACGTTCCCAGTAGCGTTGATCAATACGAATGCAAGTGTCACGCATATCGGCAAGAGAGGTTGGTTTGCCCTGGGGTAGTGCATAGAGAGCGTCTTTGAGTCGGTTGGGAAGACCTTTATAATAGGCACGGCAGAGAAGATAATCAGGGTATTGGAGGACCCCGGCCAAACGGTTGAACTCGACATTGTAGGTCGCGATCGGACCGCCTGAAGCCATAGTGAGGTTGTCCAATTCCTCCGCAGCTTCGGCGACTAAGTCGGAAGAGCCAAAGTTAGCGGTGAGTTCTAGGACGAATAGATCCCAGTCGGTGTACCAGGGGACTAACATCCAGTCGTGGGTATTCTCAAGCACAGTTTGAAACCATTGACGGGCAGAACCAGAGAGATAAGAGAGGGCGAACCCGACCCGACTGACGTCGGAGGCCAGGCTCTGATGGTGTTGGAAATAGAGACGGCATTGGAAAAGGAATTCCGACAGCTTCGTTGGTTTAGAACCGTCAAAGACTGCGGGTTCGCAAACATGTGCGTGATCCGACGTCCGAACAGGAGGATTAGGGGCAGGAGTAGCCGAGGCGCGGGCCTGGGCGGTCAAGGCACGACTAAGTGTGCCGAGACCATGCAAGAATGCTTGTAGTTGATCCTCCACATTATCCTGACCATGCTGTTGGGCCAAGGGTGGATCGGGATTGTTCGGGTGTTCGTCATTAGCATCTGCATTATTGTCATCATCATCATCGCGACCGCCACCACCGCCACCATCACCACTGTCAGGTGGGTTTGGGGGGTTTTGCGGAACTCCGTTAACAGGATCGGCTGGAAAGCGGGGATTTTTGGGATGATTCTCGGGATCGGAATCCCTTTCGGTCTCGTCCATCAGAACTTCAGGACGAAAACCACTGGGAGGGTTCGGAGTTGGGTTGTTAGCTCGGCGATGACCAAAGTTAAATGCAGGTAGACCTCCGCGACCGCGAATATTGGTCGCAGAGTTGGATCGAGAAAGATTCAGTGAACGATAACCAGAGGGAGTAGGGGTAAGAGGGGAACCAGTATCAAAAATAGACCTAGCAGCAGGAGTAACCTGAACACGAGCAGGCTCTTCGGCCTGAACACGAGCAGACCGGGAAGGAACATTAGCCTCACTTGCAAGAGGACTGAACGGTCGGAAAGAATGTCGGGAGGAATTACGGAGGAGAGTGGAGAACGAGAGCAGAGACAAGATTGACTTAGAGTCGGAACAAGACAGAGACAGAGATGAGTGCGGATACTATGTTGATATCAGACTAAAGAATGTACAGGAGCGGCTAGCGATTAAATACATTGTTTACCGATATCGGAATATAACATATCAAAACATAAGATAACAGAACAACGGGCCGACATACTAAAAAGGTGATGCCGACCGAAAAGGGAGATATACGAAACAGGAAGTTGGTGAAAACAAGTGAACAAGTGAACAAGGTCCAAGAGGTCAGCGACCAATAACAAGATTGACAGTCGGAACTGTCGGATGGTCGGAAGAGTTGTCGGATGGTCGGTCGGTGGCACGGTACGTGACACCATGTTCCATAAGTATATGTTCCTGCTTCTTCTCCTCTATGAGAACTCAAATATTGCCTTCGGAAATGACCACAACTCCCATGAGTTAATAATTGGAGAACAACTGGTATGGCTTGTTCTGGTTGGATAGCACCGTTTCGAAAGTATTTGGGTTTTGATTGTAGGGCAAGGATGATGCTATCTTTCCAATTCTCATAATGGATGGGTTTTCCATCAAACTTTTCGATTGGGATATTGAACTTTCCATTGTAATTTTCTTTGGTTGGTTGGTTGGTCATTCTGGAAGGAGGACGAGCTGGGTTTCTGGGTGTAGGTGATTGAGCATGAGAGTGGGTTTGGTAGGTGATGGTGTTGGGAATAAGTCTAGAGTGGTGACTTTATCACGGATTGCGTTCCTGAGGTTTGCAAGTTCTTTGCTATTGAATGGTGTTTGTGCTTTATTGACTTTGATAGTGGTAACGAGTTCAGGGTTGTTGATGGTTGGTTGATAAAGGTTGTCGACTACTAGATATAGTTCGTAGGTGTTGACTTGGATAAGGAGAGAGGTGGATTTGTAGGGTAGTAGGAAATGGAAAATGTAGTGGATATCGGCAGCAATTTGAGAACTTCCTGCTTTGTTGAGTTCTTTAAATCGTTTCCAGGTATCAGTGATGCAAATTTGCTGATCGTTTGAGAGTTTGACTCCTGGTGGAAGGTACCTCCTGATTAAGGGAGTTCCAAAGGTTGAGCTGACCTCTGGGGTTTATATGGCGGAGTTGAAGAGATCAACTAGTTCTTGTTCGTTTGCGTCTCTGGATATGGGGGGAGGAGCGGGTGGTTGTCTGGAAGACAAAGGGGTGGAAGAGGAAATTCAGTGGGAGGCAATTGTGGAAACTTGGGGTGCTGCTTGCTAAAGGCAGCCCTTCTTCTTTAAGAGGGTATGTTCTCAGCCACTACTTGCTTAAGGTAGTCCTGCTCAATGGCGATGTATGTTATCAGCCCGGATCTTGATCCTATGCGTGAAGGTTGGTGCTAATTTTCCAAATAATGACAGTTGCGGGTTAGGCGGTTGTCAAAGGAAATAAAAGTGAGGGATTGCAGAAACTCTGGTTAGGAGTTCGCATGGAGTTGGGTTGGGAGAGTGACGAGTGCAGAGACCTGGGTTAGAGGTTTGTGGAGGAAGACGATGACAGAGATCCTGGTTAGGGATTCGTCAAGTTGTAGCTTAATATAATGTTATAGATCTTGCCTATACCTCCGTTTCAGTATAGACAATGCTACAATGGATCTCTTCAAGATGCTCATAGGAGGAGAACGTCTACTCAGTCTGAGTACTGTGGAGGTCATCCCCTGAAAGTAGTCTCAGTAAGTGTACCACTGATCAATGAGCTGTTGAAAGCAACACGTAGATAAGTAAAGGATGACATTGGGTAGGTACTCACAGTTATATGAGAAGGTGGTAGGCGTTGTAGAAGTGTGAGGAGAGCAAGAGAGGTAGTATAAGAACTGTAGAAATAAAGTACATGATAATGCTCTTTATATACTATAATGCTATGGTCCATGCTCACTAATCCTAAGGTCATGTGTAACTATGCTTTCTAACATGCATACTAAGCATGGAGGTGAAACACTAATCTACTTAGTAATGAACACTGAGAGATTATTCAGCGATATATAATAAGCGCTATATATAAGTGTCTATGTCAGTGCTTAGTGAGCATCTAACTTGGCGCTTAGTAGAGCGGCTAAGTCAGCGCTTAGTGAGCGGCTATGTAAGTGCTTGGTAAGCAGCTTAATTAGTAATCGCTTCAACATGAGCTTCAGAACAATACAGCACTACTACCACCCAATCCTTCTAACAGTACCCCATTGACATCAACGACATCATCACCATCTACAAGTATGACTGACATACCTCAACCTCTTCATGACAAAAACACAGAAACCATACTACCAAAGGTACAAGACATTGAGGAGAGTGATAGTCACATTGAAGATGAATCCGCCACTGGAAGAGCACAACATATCCGAAACCCAAGCTTGAAGGCTCGTGAAATTCTTGAAGGAAAGGCTGTTGGTTTGGTTGAAGAGCTGGATGGTTGGGTTGAGGTTCATGTGTTAGCTACTGAAATGGAAGAAGTGGAGGGATTAGAACCTGGGAGTTTGAAGGAAGCGATGAAGAGAGGAGATTGGGAGTTGTGGAAGAAGGCAATGGAAGAAGAGCTTACGATGTTAGGAGACACTGGCACATGGGAACTAGTTGATCCACCACCTGGCGTAAACCTGATTGGGTCAAAGTGGGTTTTCAAGGCAAAAAAGGATGCAGCTGGAAATGTTGTTCGTTACAAGGCTCGCCTCATTGCACAAGGTTTCTCTCAAGTACCTGGAGTCGATTACTTTGATACCTTTGCTCCTGTTGCCAAACTTGCCTCAATTCGTACAGTTCTCGCTATTGCTGCTGCCCGAAATCTCGAAGTCCATCAGATCGATATCAAAGGTGCCTTCTTGAATGGAACATTGAACAATGATGAACAAGTCTTCATGCGCCAACCACCAGGTTTCATTGATCCTAATACCCCTCACAAAGTCTGCCACTTGAAGAAAACTCTTTATGGTTTAAAGCAGTCTGGTAGGCAATGGTACCAACATCTATGTGAGATTCTAGTGGATAATTTGGGGTTTACGTGGTGTGAGGTTGATCATAGTGTGTTCTTCTGGGTCTCGAGTGATGATCTTGTTATTATCCTTGTGCATGTTGATGACTGCACTATTGTGGCGACTTCCATACAGTTAGTTGATTGGGTAAAGGGAGATGTGAAGAAGTTTGTGGAAATTACGGATTTAGGAGAAATACACTGGCTATTGGGTATTGAGGTAAAGAGGGATCGAGAGGAAGGAAGGATTATGTTGTCTCAATGATCATACATCAATGCATCACTTCATCGTTTTGGGCTTGAAGACTCAAAACCTGTCAGCACTCCGATGGATCCAGCTGTTCGACTTACTTCTGATCAATCTCCGAAATCCACTATCGAAATTGCTCGTATGGCCAACATTCCATATCAAGAGGCAGTTGGTACTCTAATGTATGCAGCGCTTGGCACTCGACCTGATATTGCCTATGCAGTTCAAGTTTTGTCGAAATTCTTGAAGAATCCAGGTGAAGCTCACTGGGAAGCTTTGAAATGGGTTTTTCGGTATCTTAAGGGTACGAGAGAGAGTTATGGTTGACTTATGGAGGTGCTGGTGAGAGTCTTGCAGGATATACAGATGCTGATGGAAATATGGCTGAAGATCGTCGTGCTACATCGGGGTATGCATTCATTATCAATGGTGGTGCTGTATCTTGGAGTGCCAAACGTCAAGAAATAGTCATGCTTTCTACTACAGAATCGGAATACGTTGGTGTAACTCACACTGCAAAGGAAGCTCTTTGGCTTTGGTCACTTATCTCTCAAGTTTTCGGGACTGATGCCTTACCTACCACCACTCTGTTGTCTGACAATCAATCGGCCATTGCACTCGCTAAAGACCATCAGTATCACGCTCGCACGAAACACATTGATGTTCGATACCACTTTATTCGTTGGATCATTGAGGAAGGAAAAATTCGCTTAATTTATTGTCCAACTGAAGATATGGTTGCAGACGTATTCACGAAAGCTCTTCCATCCCCAAAGGTCAAACATTTTGCATGCGAATTGGGACTCGCCATGGTTTGAGGGGGAGTGTTGGAGTTAGGTGAGGCAAACACGTGTCAAGAACGTGTGTGGCATTGCAGGACGGTCCAAGCTGCATATCTTAAATATTGTTAGGTTTTCCCAGATATCTCCTTATCTTATCCATCTTTCCTAATCACTCCACTTATCTTATCCTGATGTTCTGGACTCTTTCATAATGTTCTTTTCCCTTATTATGTTACTTACATATTTCCTTTGTGTGCTGGCAAGGGTCCTTATTGTTCTCCTCTTTTGGTTGTTCTTTGTTCTGGTAGATATATAAGTCCCTCATGTCTTAGCCAAACCATCCAATCAATTCCCTTCTTTTGTGTCTGTGTCTGTGTCTGAGCTTAACTCTCTATCTTTACTCCTCACATTCTCTTCATCACTCTCTACCATTCTGACAAATATGCCCATGATTTTTATTTCTTACTCATCTTTGTTCGCTTTGACCATTTCTATTGTTATTATGTATGTACTTAAGCTGTACATACGACTCAATGTACCCTTAGTTCTTGTCTTCGAGTCTGAGGTTAGTATCTATACCCATTTTTCGTTCTACTATTTACTGACTATTATCACGTAGTCTTAACATTGTCTTCTTATCACATTTCTTCTGAGAATGCCCCAAATGTCAATCCTCCTCCTCCAAACCCCACAACAAGAAATCATCCTCATCAAACAGACCTTTCAAAAAGAAGAAGAAGAATAATGAAATCGACAAATTCCGTAGCTTCATGAAAGTGGCATCAACACTGATTGAAGATGAAGAAGACTTGAATTTTTAGGCTGGGTTTTGCTTAAGGCGACAAGTCGAACCCATCCAGCCTCCGCTATCCTTTCGGTGATTCATGAAGATTCTCAAGACTCGGACAATCTCTCCTTTACAGACAATGAATCGGACATTAGTACTACTCACTCCTCTACTTCAAAGACAATGGACATACCGGACCCTATTTATTCTCCCGAACCAGACATTCCGCCTCCAGTGAACATTTCCGTTATTCCTCTCATTCTGTCCCACAACGAGAAATCTATTTATTTACCCATTTATCTTCAAAATCACTGCTCCCACCAGATTGCCACCCTCAATGCCCTGATTGATTCAGGAGCTCAAGGAAACTTTGTTTCCGAGAAAACCGCATGCTCCCTTAACCTCCAACGAACCCCTGTGGAACCTCCAATTGCCATTACGAATGTCGATGGAACAGAAAACATCAGTGGGACAATCACTGAGAAAGTAGTTGTGGAATGTATCATTGATGGTCAAAACATCAAGACAGATGCCTATGTTATTGGAATTGGAAAACACCCCGCCATTCTAGGGTTTTCCTTTCTGGAACAGTACAATCCCGACATTGATTGGACTGCCAAAACATTCCGATGGCGTTCACCATCTTCTAGAACCATCTCCTGCTCCCAACTAGAAAATTCCATCACAATCAATGAAGTCACCTGTTACAGTGAAGACCCAATTGATGTTCCTAAAAACCTCCACATTGCTGCACAATCACTCCCTGATACCCTTGACACTGGATTGGCTGGCCGCCTCATACAAATCAATGCCAAAACTTCTGCATCCCAACTCATATCTCAAAAGCATGCAAAAGCTACATCTTCCGATCCAAAAGAGATAGTTCCCAGAACATTATGGAAATATCTTCCTGTCTTTGACAAGAAGGCTTCAGAACGATTTCCTCCATCACGACCTTGTGATCATCGCATTGATCTAAAAGAAACCTTCACTCCAAAGTCTTACAAACCATATCGCCTTGCACCGACCGAAATGGATGAATTAAAGACCTTTCTTGATGAGAACCTAGCCAAAGGATATATCCGAACATCTAAATCTCCTATGGCATCACTGTTCTTTTTCATCAACAAGAAAGATGGAAAATCTCTCAAACTATGTCAAGATTATCGCTATCTCAATTCCCATACTGTGAAAAATGCCTATCCTATTCCCAACGTCAGCTCAATTATGGACCGCCTCCATGGAGCTAAATACTTCACCAAAATGGATGTTCGTCTTGGATATAACAACGTTCGCATCTTTGATGGAGACCAATGGAAAGGAGCATTTAAAACTCCATTCGGTCTTTTCGAACCCACTGTTATGTTCTTTGGAATGACAAACTCTCCTGCAACGTTCCAGGCAATGATGGATCATATCTTCCAAGATCTCATTGATAAACCTGGTTGTACCGCAGTTATTGTCTATATGGATGATATTCTCATTTTCTCTGATAACAAGCAAGATCTTAACAAGATGACTCTAGAAGTTCTAAAAAGAGTCCAAGAAAATGATCTTTATCTCAAGACCGAGAAATGCAAATTCGAGAAAACCTCCATAGAATTCCTAGGAATGACAATAAGCCAGAACAGTATCACCATGTCTGAAGACAAACTGGCTGGAATTGCAGAATGGCCTATCCCAACATCACAACACGAAGTTAGAAAGTTCTTAGGATTTGCAAACTTCTACTGAAAATTCATCAAGGACTACGCCAATATCACCTGTCCTCTAAATGACCTTCTACGCAAGTCGGTAGCATTTAAATGGACCCCAGAAGCAGAAGAAGCTTTCAATACTGTTAAAGACATGTTTGCGAATGGATCTATCCTTCCCACTCCCGATCCTCACAAACCTTTCCATGTCGAAACAGATGCTTCTGACTTTGCAACGGGCGGTGTTCTATGTCAAACTGATGAAAATGGAGTTACAAGACCTTGTGCATTCCATTCTAAATCCCTTGGACCTGCGGAATGCAACTATCCCACTCTGGACAAAGAACTCCTTGTGATCAAACAAGCTTTTGATGACTGGCGCCACTACCTACTAGGATCACCACATATAGTAACTGTGCACAGTGATCATAACAATCTCCGTTTTTGGCAAGATTCCCAGAAGCTGTCACGTCGTCAAGCTCGCACTTGGGCTGAACTGCAGAAATACAACTTTGTGATAAAACACAAACCAGGAAAAGAGATTCCTGCTGCAGATGCACTCTCTAGACGACCAGATCATAACTTTGACTCTGCTGAAGAAAATGTGGACATTGTGGTTTTACCAAACAAGCTATTCTTAAACGCCACTTCAACTGAACCTGCCTTAATTGCTCAAGAACCCACTCTGAAGGAGAAACAACGGCTTATAGCACAGCATCATGATCACCATTCCACAGGCCACCCTGGAATAGATGAAACATTAAGACGAATTCAGTTAATAGTGAAATGGCCTGGTATGCATGATTTCATTACCAACTATGTCAAAGCCTGTCCACAATGCCAACAATTCAAGATTGATCGGAATCCTGCAAAACCTCCATTCCAACCACTTCCCCCATCCGAATCTATGTGCATTTTTGGCGATATTGCTATGGACCTGATCACTGATCTTCCTATTTGCGGAAAATTTGATTCTATATTATCCGTGATAGATCGCAGATTATCGAAGGGGATAATACTCTGTCCAACATCAAAAACCTGCACTTTTGCTGACATCTCTAAACTCCTGATCGACAATGTCTACAAACGGTTTGGTACCCCCAACACTATTGTCTCAGATCGCGACCCTCATTTTGCTTCTAAAGCTGCCCAAAGGTTCTTTAAGATGCTCCAGATCGACTGGAAACCCTCTACGGCATACCATCCCCAAACAGATGGTGCAACAGAACGAGCCAATTAAGAGATTGAAACATATCTCTCGATCTACTGCAATAACCAACCAAACGACTGGGTCGACGCACTTCCACTTCTCGAATTCAGTTACAACTCCCGTCCCCATGCCGCCAACAAACGATCACCACTAGAAATTATGACTGGAACAAATCCACCATCCTTCCCCAACGTTATGGAAGAATCTGGTGCACCATCAGTCGATGATCATATTCAAAAACTTGATCGTTTCAGACACGAAGCACTGCTAGCCTATCAATCCGCAGCTAAAGTGATATCTTCTCGTGTCAAACACCCTCATTATCCAACCTATAATGAAGGGGATGAAGTTTATCTAAATGCAAAGAATCTTCCAATCCAATATCAATCATCGAAGATCAAGCCAAAACGTCAAGGTCCCTTCAAGATCCTAAAACGTAAAGGACCTCTGACTTATCAACTTCTTCTACCACCTTCATGGAAGATCTACAACACGTTTCATGTGGCTCTGTTGAAACCCGCAGTTCAAAGCGAGATCAACCCAAATAAGCCCTCCTCTGAAACTATCCCTGACTTGATAGATGGAGAAGAACACTGGGAAGTCGAAGCAATCATCAATCACAAAAGGAGTAGAAACAAGATGAAGTATTTGATCAAATGGAAGGGATTTCCTGACTCAGAGAACACTTGGGAACCAGAAGAGAATGTTTCAGATTCAGCAAAAGAACTGTTTGGAGAATACCAGAAGAACCATCGCCTTTCACTTAAAAGAGCCCCTCCAAAGAAGACACTCTCTACCCCCGCTCGCAGATATAAATGACCCAACAACAAGACTCCACCTCAGGCTCCTCTCCTCTTGAATACTCACCCTCCTCTCACTCATCTTCCACACCGAGCCTAAGCTCCGTCACCAACGATAGATCCCTCTCACCGTCAACCACACCCCCTCGAACTGCATCCTCAACAGGAACTATCAATACTCCTCTTGCTTTCAATCCAGCTTTTGATCCTAACCAACTTCGACTGGACGATCCAGAAATTCAAGTTCTTCTTGATACTGCTATCGAGGATATTCCTCCTCACATTCTCAATCGCTTGCACATTGACACTCTTATCAATCGTGGTACTTACCCACCTGGAACAACTCTGATCGAAGAACCCCAACTTGCTGCTGCTATTGTCCTGGCCAGGTTCAATGCCATTCCACCTACCATGGATCAAACAGAGACACCCCTCGCTCACCCCGTACCCCATATTGCAACACCAGACGCAGTCTCTCCCCTCGTTGAATGACCGACCACTGCACCCTCTAGGTCAGATGGTAACTCGCCTGAACCAGTATTTGCGACGGAAATTCACCCGAGAAGCGCACCTGCCACCCCCTCCGTTCATAATTCGAGTACATCGGAATGGGGAAATCACTATAACTGGAGAAGGGGAGTTGGACATCCAAACATGCTCTCCTACCATGACGAGGGAGAGGCACCATGAGAATTACCAGCTGGATCCAATGCCAAGTTTCTCACCCTTCCATATTTCGAGAAACTCTATGAACTCTGGAATGTCTTCACCCACATTGCGTCGACGGCACGAGCAGAACGATATGCTCCGACCTCTGCACCCAGTCGCCTGGCACAATTATACTTCGTTCAACAGCTCGGGGAGACCGTTACCGAGTACCTCGCCCATGCATCAGAGATCTCAGAAGCCTCTACCTCCACAACCAACCCTCCACAACCAGATGACCCAACAGGATCAAATGTTCCTAGAAATGTTGGACGTGAGAACCCCAGCCTCCCAGCTAGCCAGGTTCCTCCTGCCAATCTCCTTACTGACATCCCCAATACCCATCCAATTTCCCTGGACCATCCATTCGCCAACCTTGGTTCCAGATATCCATATCAATACACCACCCCCGCTCTTTACCATCCCCCAAACCGACGAGAGGCCCATGTCCTACGAAATATCTCCAACCCACCATTCGAGTCGTCAAGAGCAGTTCACTACGCATCATCATTAAGGGAACTAGCTGACAAGATAATCGGCTCTGTGGATTTTGAACAACGGTTTGGAAGGTTCCCAGTTTACAAGCTGAAGGAGGATATCATGAAGAGAGACATTCCCCTCATTGTCTACAACCAGTTCACCGACGAAGAAAAGAAGTGTTACGATTATGGTTGTATTGTCTGTGGATTAGTCAGACACATTGGTGTTGAAGCGAGCGCGAATACAAGACATTGGAAATATCAATAAGTATATGCACGAAGTGGTAGTGTATGTTGTAGTGTGCTTGTGAGAGCAAGTAGAAGAGATAGTTAGAGAACTAAAGAAAGTACAAAGGAGAATGTAGAGTATTTATACTATAATGCGATGGTCTGTGCTACAACTAAAAGGAGTCAGGTGCCTACTACGTGTCAGGTAATTATACATGAAACAAGGAGTCAAATAGGGGTTGAAACACATAGTTGAAACGCTAACTACAACCAATAAGAGCTGCCATATAATGCTGCGAATGATGAAGTGAAACGAAAAACAAATGAAAAAGTCACATGACTATCTAATAATAGTCCACATTTTCAACACTCCCCTTTTCGTAAGCATCGTCGACTAATAAGCGCCAATGTCTACTAGTCCATTTTATTTTTTAAACTGTGCTTGGAAGTGGCAAAGGTTGGGTTGGAAAACACGAGCCCATAATATTCGTTCCTGAAGTTCTCAAATTTAACATGACCAAGGTTCTTTGTGAGAAGATCTGCAGGATTCAATGTGCCAGGAATAAAGTACAATAGAACCTTCTTTTCGGTTAAGCACTGCCGAATGAAGTGGAATTTGATGTCAATGTGTTTCGACCTTTTCTCAACAGTTGGATTTTGAGCGATGAAAACAGAACCCATATTGTCACCACAGATTTCCATTGGTTCATTAGATAAACCAAGTTCCATCATTAACTGACGAATCCACACAGCCTGATGGCAGCTATCTGAAAGCGCCATATATTCGGCCTCAGTGGAAGACAAGGCTACAGTCTTCTGTGCTTGACTGACCCATGCTACTGGATAGGAGGCTAGAGAAGTAAAATAACCAGTCTGAGAACGACGAGAAGATGGATCACTATCCCAATCCAAATCACTGTAAGTGATGAATGATTCACTTTTTCCTCCATCAAGCACCATATGATACTCTTTGGTAGCGAGAAGGTATCGGCAAATATAGAGAGCATGTTTGAGATGCTCTTTGGAAGGATTGTGTGCATGCTGACTCATTTTTGTCACTGCAAACCCAATGTCTGGGCGAGTTCCAATCATTATGTACAGCAGTGATCCTATCACTTGTTGGTAATATGTTCTCCGTGTGGCATTGACCAGAGCAAGATTAGGGACCGGGTGATAGCCTTCTGGCAGTGGAGTTTGCACCGGTTTGTTATCACGACCTTGACCATCGATCTTAAATCTTTCAAGGACCTTCTCAAGGTAAGAAGATTGATCCAAGAAAATCTTTTGATTTGCTCGATCACGGCGAATACGCATGCCTAGAAACTCTTTGGCTTCACCGGCATCACGGCATTCCCAACGCTTCATAAACTTCCCTTTGAGCTTTTTAAGCAGGGCGGAGTCATTTCCCATAAAGAGTACGTCATCAACATAGACGACGGCAATGCAGATTTTGCCAGTCTTCTTGTCTCGGTAAATATATACACCGGCATCGGATTCGCATCGACTAAAGCCTAGGTCTTTCATGGAAGAAGCCATTTCTTTCCACCAGGCTAGTCCAGCTTGTTTAAGGCCGTACAATGCACGTTGTAACCTCCAGACCTTTGTTTCTTTCCCTTTTTGAATAAATCCCTCTGGTTGTTCCATGTAGATTTCTTCATCCAATTTTCCATACAAGTATGCTGTCTTTACATCGACAGACTCAATATCCCAATCGTTTAAGGCGGCAAGCCCAAGAAGGATACGAGAGTACTCATAACGTACAACTGGAGAAAATAATTCATCAAAGTCAATACCCTCAACCTGAGAGAAACCTTTCGCCATGAGATGAGCACGTTTCTGGCCATCTCCTTTGACATTAAACACCCATCGGTTTTTAATAGCTTTCCTCCCCTTAGGGAGATCCACATATTCATATACTTTGCGTTTTTTAAGTGCAACCAGCTCATCATTGCATGCTTCCATCCATTTCTCCTGTTCTTCTGGATCAAGTTTGGATAGATCACGGAATTGAACAGGGATTTTTGCAGCATTTGACTGTGCAATTTTGGCCTTGGTCAGCAAAATGTTGATCCATTCTAACCCCCCTTCCCTGGAGAGCCGTTGCATCGTTTCTTCCTCATCCTCAGGAGGTGCAGCAGGATTGCGTTCCCCTTGAGATTCCATCCAACGACAATAATTTTCAGCATATTGCTCAAGCCGTTGGCGAGCTTCATTGTCAGAAAGATTCTGAGGTCTACCACGAGGCATCTTGAACCGGTTTGATGGACCAGGTTCTTCCAAGGAGATCTTATCATAGTCTCTCAAGATCTCGGAAGGATGTTTCCTCCCGTACACGTTGTCTGGTTTCTCTGGAATTGTCCTTTCTCTGCCAGAATGGCAAGGTGGGTCAATTGAAGGAGTCTCCGGAACTTTGCGTTTTGGTAACGGACATGTGTTCCTTGGGCATGGAGGACTCGGACTTCTTTCCGGAGTTGGAGAAGGTGTGAGATCATAGTGATCATGATGATCATGGGAATCTCCATCGAAGCTACCATGATCACTGGTGTGATCACTCCAGTAACTCAACACGTCATCCTCACTTTCAGTTTCAACTTTTGGTTGTCTGGAAGGAGATTTCACAGGGGGAGTAGGTGGAGATGGTTTGCTAGGAGGAGTAGGAGGGAGAGAGGGATCGCGAGCAGGTGGTGGAACTGAAGGTCGAGTCGGGTGACTTGGTGTCTTCAGAGGTACAGCTGGGGGATCTGCTGGGAAATCAACTGAATCTGTATCAGATCCTTTATCTGACATACTATCAAAAAGATCTGCAGGAGGATTTGGAGGAGTTCATAGATCTCTACGTTGATCAGTGGCTGTTGATTCGCATTTAGGGAACCAATCTTCCTCGAAGATAGCTGTGTGGCCCGTATATACCACATTACTGCGTTGGTGCCTCATGAATTTTAGGTTTCGACTATCATAACCCAAAAATATCATCGTTTCTGACTTTGCAGCAAGTTTAGACTCGCGCACTGTAGGAGGCAGGTATATGTAGGCTCCACATCCAAACACATGTAAATGGTTCACATTAGGCATTTTCCCATTCATTACTTCAAATGGAGTTTTGAATTCGAGACGTTTCATTGGTGTACGATTGTACAAGTGAACTGCGGTTTCCACTGCAAATTCCCACCAACTCTCTGGTAAACATGCATGAAGTCTCATGGCTTCAGACTTCTCGTGAATCGTATGATTCAAGCATTCTGCACATCCATTCTGCTCATGGATATGAGGAGCAGTAGTCTCGTGAACAATACCGGTGGACCAGAATAGATCTCGCAATCTGTCAGACATGTATTCCCCCCCATTATCCGTGCAGACTCGTTTAACGGCTTTACCATGTTGAGTCAGAGTCTGAGCCAAGAATTCTTCGAATACTTTATAAGCATCCAATTTCTGTCTCAAGAATCTAATCCAGGTCATGCTGGAAAAGTCGTCTAAAAATGTTATGATCCATTTAGCACGATGGTAAGATAATGTGGGAAATTCAAGAAGATCTGAGTGGATCAACTTGAATGTCTCGGTAGCCTGGGACAATGATGGCGGATGAGCCTTTTCTTGCAGCTTGCCACAAGTGCAACCATCACATGTCCTTGACTGGCTTGGAATTTTAAACTCGGGGAAATTTACCATGTGTTCCTTAAACTTCCAGAGCACTTGCTTCGACGGATGTCCAAGTCGATTATGCCAGAGATCATAAATTGACATAGCTCTGGGTAAGGTCAATGACTTCATCTCGTCATCTAACACGATTCTGGAATGAACCATGTGGATGCCATTGCCTTTTACCCTCTGTAAAGCCTCTATGTAGAGGGAGCCATCGGGCCGTAGGATCCGTGTGCCTGATAGGGAACCCTCTGAAGTCATGCCGGCCATGTAAAAAGGTCCGGGTGACATGAGATGTCTGTTTAATCCCTGGATGTAGAATACTGGGTATAGTGAAGTGATAGTTTGCATACCATTCACCATATGCTGGATGATTACTCGGCCTTTTCCTCGGATGGTTGTCTGACTGTTGGCAGTTTGGACAGCTCTGTAATCTCCCATCTCAATGTCGACGAAGTCGCTTAAAGTCCCAGAGAAGTGGTAACTAGCGCCAGAGTCGAGCATCCAGATTGCAATACCTGATTCGTACATTGGGTGATCCTTGCAATTGCTGCAATTACAATTCATTTCCTTATAATAGACATCATCTTCATATTCCTTGAGCGAAATGAGACCATTAAGGTACTTCAAGGGAATACTAATCGGAACATCATAATGTGAGGTGAGATTCATGGCAGAAAATGTACAAACAGCGTCTACAGGAGGAGGATTACATAAGCGGGAACCAATAGTTCGACTCGACAGTCCTGATAGTTCATCAACAGCCCTCTGCCCTAAAAGCAAGATGCGGGAGAACCCAGAGCAGAGGAGTTTTCTGGATTGCTCCAGAAGACTTGGGCTTCTGCATCCAAGCTGAATGTTCTCAACATTAGAAGATGATGAATTAGAAACGATTGGTTCTACGTACTTGTACTCTCCATCATCAGTACCATAATCGGAAGGAGACGACATCATTTGATCATACTGTTCATCAAGAACAGCAGCAGACTCCACTGCAGACACCTGGTCATGGGGAGGACGCATATGAATTTCATCATCATTGTTGATCGACACTACTGAATGCAGGGGACTGGGCTCACAGGCAACTGGTTGAGTAAAAATGATGCCATCGATAGCAGGCATGGCAGGGGGAGGTGTTGGCTCCATACCAAGACGCCGTTCATAGGCCTTCATGACCTGGGCCTTAGTCCTTTGCAAATGAGTATGTCCCACGAGTTGGTTAGGAATAACCGTAGGAGCTTTATGCTCAACTACTTTCTCAGGAGTTGATTCGCAGATTTCCTCAATATAAGCACATGTTGATTTTGAATTGGTATTGACAGTAGCTGCAGTAGAAGCAAAGTTGTTGAGGAGGACCACATTCGAAGCCAAAGCTTGACCACTATTGTCTGAAACATCCGCAGCTTTAGCATTCTTATTTCCACCACGTTTTCCCCTAGACCACTTCTTCTTTTTGTCCTCACCGGTTCCACCCTGCTGGGTGTTGCCAGAACCCGATCCAGATCCAGATTGTTGTTGTTGTTGCTGCTGCTGCTGCCCTTGTGGGCGCTGCTGTTGATTCTGGTTCTGATTAGGTTGGTGTTGTTTAGGGCCTTTGAAACCCTTAACACCCTGGGAATGAAGAGTGTTGGCCTGACCACAAGAGTCAAGCCATGCGGACTGGATAGCTTCTGCGACAATTTGTACTGTGAGATTAGAAAACTCAGAACTTCCATATCTCACTAGGAGGGAAGCTCGAGTCGCATTCCATTAATTGGGAATACGAGTCAACAGCATTAATGCGCGAAGGAGATTGGGTACTCGGATGGGAGGATTAGCATTCTCGAGACGAGTGAAGTATGATGTAAATTGTGTGATCTCGGTTGCAGGATCTGCTGTGCCGGATAACCTAAAACCGTCCGCCTTCGCCCATATTTCGAATGCAGTTCCAGTGTTAAAGGTGCCATAAGTATTGCAAAGATGTTCCCATAGAGTGAAAGAATATGTGCATCCATGAGACAGCATTTCATCGCTAATCTTTGAATTAACCATGCCTAATGCGTAAGCTTCGGCATTATTAAATCTAGATTGCTCTTCATCAGTGGTAATCCACTGAGTGCCCGTAGACGCTGCTACTGCTGGAGTATTATCCATGGCAGCTCTACCAGGAATAGTATATTCCTGAGCAATCGTCTTTGGTCCTTGAGCTTGGATGATTATCTGACCCAAAGAATATCCTTCTTGAATGATCATGTTAGCGCAATTAAGCAGCTTCATAGACCACATCGGATAATCTGCAGATCCTTTCAAGACAGGGAGTGATGGAATGAGGGTGGCCATGATAAGTGTTGATTGGTAGTGATCTACAATATAACACGAATCAGCCTCATATTGTAAGTCGCATTTACGTGTGCCAGCAACAGTTCTATGAGCTTTCCGCCTAACCGAGTATGGTAGGTTGGAGCAAGCGGAACACCACATAGGGAGAGACGAAATCTCTGAGGACCCATACAGGGACTCAGTCTCTCTAGGTAAGGTTTGCTTTTCCCTATGCCTTCGATGTGGAGCGGCATTAACCACCAATGTAGGTTGGTTGCTCTCAAACACAGGGAAGTCATACTGGCTAAGCGGGGCCCATAACCTGTTGAAGCGAGCACGAATACAAGACATTGGAAATATCAATAAGTATATGCACGAAGTGGTAGTGTATGTTGTAGTGTGCTTGTGAGAGCAAGTAGAAGAGATAGTTAGAGAACTAAAGAAAGTACAAAGGAGAATGTAGAGTATTTATACTATAATGCGATGGTCTGTGCTACAACTAAAAGGAGTCAGGTGCCTACTACGTGTCAGGTAATTATACATGAAACAAGGAGTCAAATAGGGGTTGAAACACATAGTTGAAACGCTAACTACAACCAATAAGAGCTGCCATATAATGCTGCGAATGATGAAGTGAAACGAAAAACAAATGAAAAAGTCACATGACTATCTAATAATAGTCCACATTTTCAACAATTGGATTGTCATGCCCTGACTACCAATGCCGATTCTGCAACACCATGGGACATTATTCCTGGACTTGCAAGAATCGACCCACATCCCCAGTCATTGTCTCTCGACTCAACACTCCTGAGCCACTGGAACCAGCCACTCCCATCACACTCACCAGAGCACAAGATCAAATCACTCCGGAAATCTTTGGTACTCAGAAGGCTCATGGTTTGCAATTCCATTGTGTTGGGCATACATCATCCCTCCTCACTCCTCTTCCTCGATGTCTTGATGAGAACTGAAACCCCGAATTCACCACCACATATCTGTTGACCACTCATCCCACTTCGGATCGAATTCTGGCTCGCTGAACTCTCGCCCCTCTCACCAACGAATGTCCCTTTCCTGCCAACCTGGAGAATGATGGAAACTATCGAGGAGATACCACACCATGGGTCAACCCCAGAATGCCACCAAACAGAGTCACCTATCGAGATGAGCAAGATAACCGCTGAGTAGATGAAATCCGCCACCCCTCTTCCTTCTTACACCGCATCTCGCATACACCACCTCTTTGGGAAGTTCCTACCTCAGCAATACGTCACCCTCTCCCTGCCAGACCACCCACTCCATTGCCCGCTTACCAATCTCGACCCTCTCGCTATGACAGACATGTCTAAACATGGACTTATTTTTCTTAAGTACTTTTTCTTTTATTTTTTGTCTGGACTATTACCTTGAACTATTATTTATGAACTATGGACTAGTTCTCTAGAAAGGGGATAATGTTACGGTTTCATATTTATCACGACTAATCATTAGAACTAATGATGGACGATAGTGTACTTTCTCTTCATCTGTTTTACATAGCCTTGGACTTGTGTTTCATATAGCCTCAGACTAGTACTTTCTACGGACTTCCACTTGTCGTTTCACTTACTGTTTCAGCGGAAGATAGTTTCACTCTCCTGTCTGTCAGGAATGCTCTAGACAGTCCCCAAGGTCAGTACTTATTGTTGGTTGAGGTTAGAAGAGTTGTGGTTGGATATTCTCTTTGGAGTTCTGGACTTGTAGATTGTTTCCGCTTTCTGTGACATCACAATGTCACGTCACACGTTACTGAAGCGTCCTGCAGACACATGAAGACTCTCTAGTCTAATACAAGTGTCTGCAGGTGAGTAGTTAAGAAGTTATTGTATCTCTCTAGTCTAATACAAGTGTCTGCAGTGTTTGTGTTCTATCTCAGTCATTTCTTATCGGTTTCCTTCCATTCCTTCGTCATCGTGCTCGTCTCGTCGTCCTCTACGATCCTGCGTTTACACTGTCTCACATGTATCAAGCATAGCCTACAACCTGTACTCATAGTTGTATAAATACATGGACAGCGACAGAGATTAAGCTTAGCTTAGTACTCGTTGCCTATCTGTTCTACTTGCTATCATCGCTCTGCCTCTGCCTTGTTAGCCCTAGAACTCGGAGTTAGCTCTAACTCTTGCATGAACGGCTCACTAGTAAGGAACACCTGTGATCTACAGTCTGAGTACTGTGGAGGTCATCCCCTGAAAGTAGTCTCAGTCTGAGTAGACATTCTCCTCCTATGAGCATCTTGAAGAGATCCATTGTAGCATCGTCTATACCGAAATGGAGGTATAGGCAAGATTATAACAGATTTTCCTCCAAGGAAGAGAAACTGGTAGGTGGGGAGGACTGTGGTACAGACAATAAATCCACCAGATAGAGCAACAAGGAACGTCACTGGAATAGAGGCAAGTGACTTTGATTCCCATTGCAAGACCATGAACCCAACGAAGAAGAGACCAAGCACAATCAGTAGGAAGAGTGGTAGCATATTGAGGATGATTAAGACACCCCAGGTCTGGAGACTCTCATGGCATTGATGTTGCAACAGTAGGTCATCTTTGTTTGATACACCTGTGATGTTCCTACCAAACTCCTGTAGCCACTGTAGGCACAGAATCCCTCCCAGAACCGCAACAAGACTGAGTGCAAGGCTGACAGAGTACAGCACATTGATATGCTGGTGATAAATGGAAGGTATTGTTGTTGGGTTGAGATTGATAGAGAGATTTGCTTGTGGGTTTGATTGATTGATTAGTTGTAGGACGATTGTTTGAAGTAAAAGCACTGTCATCTCTGAGGGATCTCCCTGTATCGTCTTGGCGGCTTCTATGGTAAAAGCTGTGACAATTGCGGAAAAGAGACCAGCCTTTAAAAGACTATCAGACATGTGTTTTACAATATAGGACTACATACAAAGATTAGAAGATTGTGTAACTCTTCCTTCCAAATGTCATACGTCTCCTTTGTTAGTTGTTTGGCTTTTTTGTTTAAATATTCCCATCGTTTTGCGTCTGCTTCTTCATCAATAACCTTCAAGTTCTAAGTGCATGTACATCTTAGTATGCCATTATATTGTCCTATAGACTATAGAAATACATACTGGGTCTATTCCTTCAAACGCTGCAAATGCATTCCTTGTGTCAGCAATCCTTGATAGTAAGATTGTGAATATAAAAAAACTGATTTTGTCAGTATGTTGGCCTCAAATGGGATAAATCACTACACACCCTACGATGGCGAGGCATAATAGAGAGATTGGCAATGTGATCTTCAGGATTGAATGTTGTACGAGATTTAGAAGGTCATGGAATCGGTAAAAGTAGTAGTATTTGATGAGGACAAAGCCAGTGTGCATCGCCCTTGTCTAAAAATACCCATTCAAATTTATAGAATTTATTTCAGTAATATTCGATTCTAAGGGAACATACATAATGAACACATTGAGCACCCAAATTCAACATGTTAATCATCTAGTTTTTCTTCATACTATTACCCTCCACAAACCCACTTTTGCTAGACGAGAGAGGATTTTATCTCTTGAGAGTTGGGAAAAAATCACAACGGTAGTAAAGGGTGGGATATATAGAGGATATATAGTTGTAATTTGAATATTTGGTTGAGTACTGACTTTAAGTAGTTTGTGAGCCCCAGCATGTTAAGGATTGGCGTACGATCCATTAAACATCCAACCCCAAACTTCCATAGTCATTCGTTTCCTTAAAGAATTTGCACATGAACAAAGACAATGTTTTTCAACATATGATGGATATTGTATACGTTTACGATAGGGAGAGAGAAGCTGAGAACCAAAATACTGAGTCTTTTCAGACCAGCGCTGCCATCTGTTCATTAGAACCCCAGAGAGATACTCAAGTCAAAGTCCAAAGAGTGCGCATATTCTTCTGAATGTCCTAAATACATGGCCATTCTTCCGTACGATACAACAAAGAAAACCGAACTCATGGAGATCGTGGTTGTGGAAAGAGTCAGAGAACAAGGCCACATGTATAGTATATACACCGCATTAAAGTCATCCACCATCAAGGCCTGGACAGACTACAAGTCTTCATCGTACGTCAATCACCATTGTGGTACGACAGGATACAGGAAATGTAGTAGAGGTAGAGAGTGAAAGGGTATTCTGGTATTGCGTTAAGAATGTGCGCTAGACCTTCTTCACCTCACTGTATTCATGCACGACCAGAGTGACTGCATATATGGCCGGTTTAAGTGAGAGACGCTCTGGTTTATAACAGATATGGGAATGAGGAAAAGAACGCCAAAACTGCTTTACACTTCTAGTTTTGCATACTATGCTTGGAAAGATATATCCTGAGCTTGGAGACCAAGCCCCAAGAATGTGTGGGAACGTTCATACAACAATGGTGAACCTGTAGAGAGACGGACAGGCTGGTATCCAAGAATTAAGGGAAAGACTAGGAACAGATATCCAGAGCAAATTGAGGGAAGCAGAGAGACGGTCGTCGTTGGTCAACTTGTACAACGCGATTGGTTGATGAACATCTTTGAAGTTTTGTGTGTATCCTGATCTTGAAATTGTGAGTTGAACATGCTCTTCTACATCAGATATTATCGTGTTCAGAGTTTTGGAAGAAAGAGTGTATGAAGGTTGGGTGTTCTATGCCATGTCAACAGGCCAACAATTGGGATATGGTAGATGTAGTTGATAGAAAGCGCCAATGTGTAGGGGAGGGATTCTGGAATGTCATGGAGAGTGTCCAAGTTGATGAGAGAAAACTGATCGTAATCGAAGACATGCTCGAGCTGAAGCTCTAAAGCAGAAGCCTTCAGAGGACCATGCGTATAATCGATCGCCGAGTTAATCGTGCCATGAACAAAATATGCTGAATGAAACACTGTCACAATATTGGTGGCGAGAACCAAATGAAGACGAGTGATGTTATGTCCGAGTACACAGAAGTGACCTGAGATACTTGAGAGGGTATGACTCCCGAGTTTTCCGAAGATCATTTGAAGCTGAGTTGAAGGGACGGGGCTTGAGATTGGTAGAATGTACTGTGTGGGAAGAGTTGAGTTCGCTGTGATGATGATGATGTCACCATTTCATATATCTGTGTTCTCTAAAATTCGACCAAAAGTTGTAACTACCCGTTCATACATGGTGGCTATGGATCTCGAGAAAGATACGCCCATGCGCTAGATAATTCCAAATTGAAAGGCTGTTCTCCACGCTTGAATAAATGTTAACGTTCCTTATCTGATGGAATTATTACACTGCAGTCAAGATCACTCTTTTTTGCCTTAATGTGGAAACGTGCAGCCAACATCGATAGTGTGATTGGCAGTGGTCCAGTCGTTAGTCCTATCACCAAAATGCAAAGTAAACGATGACGAAAATATATTACATACATTAATATTACAATTAACCTTCTTTTTTTCCTTATCTGATGCAGAACACACTACCTTCGTTTGCCAAATACTCGTTATCATCCGAACCTCGGCGATTATTTATGAGCCACTTCCCCTGATAATTAGTGCAATAAAGCCCAACTCTCCAGTCTCTCCTTCATCGTAGCCATTCCAATCAACTCGTTTGCTCCCATGTTGTGATTATTCTCCACAAATCCGTTACACGAACCTTGAGCGGACAAAGGTTCAGGTATGTCAGTAGTTGAAGTGTTCATGGGTACCTGGAGACTCTCGCGAATGTCATCCAAAGTTGATTCCATCGCTCGTAAAGTTTCCATAACTTGTTTCTCAAGTTCCTGGAGAGTATTAATACCAGGTCCAGAGGGACCAGATTGAACCTGCAGATCAACCTTTGACTCTGCGAATTGTAGTGCCTCCATGTCTCCCAATAAATGTTGTGAAGCAGAATTTTCAAGTTTGCCATTGTCATGAGGTATTTCGGCGCTCTCATTGGTAGGTTGTGCAACATTTACATTCCCGAGACAGTCTTGAATCATCCTTGCTGAATGCAAGACAGGTGCTTTCCGAGTTCCTCGAGTAGTAGTAGGTCGAGGTCGATGACCTTGAGTAGTGTAAGTCGTGATAGTCGGAGTATTGTGTTGAAGGTTTCTACGAATACGTTTGGATGCTCTATGACGCCCGATGACTTCAATATCGGCTTCTGTGATTAAATCGTCACTCCTGACTAAGATTTTTGAATTTGATGGGTCGCCGGAATGGATGGGATTTTGAGGAGTAGGTTGTTGATTTTCTTTATGAGAGTCGGATTCACCATCATTGTCGTATTCTAATTCTAATTCATCTTCATCTTCAACTTCTTCGGATTTACCTTTTGAACGAGAATGAGAATTGTATCAAGAAGGAAATGTGAGTCTCACGGACTGAATAATATTCGTGTTGCTTTCATTCTTCGTCTTCCACTTCCACTTCCATTCCCATATACATTTCTATCAATATCCTGTCCTTTCCTCCTAGGTCTCTTCTTCGTCAAAGGTAAATTTGAATCTTTAGAGATCGGGATTGCCACCGCCGTAGGAGACCGTAGTCGCAATCCAACTCGCTCCAGCTGAACCCTAAAATTCCAATGAATCCCAGCACCAGCGTGACTAACATGGATCCCACTTCCTCTTGGAGGAACAAGTTTCACAAGATAATCATACTCCTTTTCCTCCAATCCCAATTTCTCCATGACCACTCGCTTTCTGAAAGCTTTCGTACGTGAACAACTACGGTGTGTTACAACACATAATTGACATCGTATACTTTTACGATCACACGCAACTCTATAACCTGGTTGGATTGTGCATGACTCGCAAATCTAGAAAAATACAAATAAAATAAAATTTAGTAGCAACGTCGCAAAAGAGTGTCGGGAAATCTCGCTTACATATTCCGGATCTCCTTTATTCAACCCCTTCAACCACGCCTTAGAACTCTTTTGAAACTTAGAATCCGTACGTCCAAAAGGATGTCTATACAGTTTAAAAAACTCCATCCAAATATCCGACACTGAAACTTGATTTCGAGTCTCACTGTCGTCAATGTCAAGTTGATACAGTGACTGGTCACTACTTGCAGCTTTAGAGTCATCAACCATGGCTTCATGAACACTCGAATCAGCTGCAACTGGTGGATGAATAAAATCAAGGACAGATGGAGGAGGAAGAATAAGTGGTAGTGACATCCTATCCTCCCCATTGGTCGATTTATATTGATTCGTGGGAGTTGTAGTAGACAAGAGATAGGCCAGTTCCATGAATGACGAAGGCGAAGGAGAGGTTGATAAAATTGATTGAACGAGCCAGAGCTGAGGAACGTGATGGATACTGCAGAGAGAAAGAGAGAAAGAGAAAGAGAGGGAGAATGAGGTTGATTATATCAACTCATTTAGGACCGGGACTAGATCCTCAAGAGATCCTCAAACTCTCAAGGAGAAGAAAAGTAAACAAAGCAACCGTGACTGCGCAGCGGAGGAGTGTGCCACGTTTCAGTAGGATTAAACTTTCTTGGAATGATACCCGTTGAAACATTATTGACCACATGTTCTGAACAACCTAAATATCTGTTGACTCCTCTGTACATTGTGGCAAAGGAACAAGAGACTCACGGCCATGTTGTCTGCAGAAAAAGTCGTATGTATTAAGACTGAGAGATCAAGGATTTAGGACCACAATTCCTCGTTAAAGCCAGATAGGCGACAGTCTAAGGTCGTCATCGTAGTTAGGTGTTTGTGGAGAAGAACGATAATCTCTTCGACAGTGACCAATCGATCACTGATGATTATAGGCTGAGTAGAGGGTGAAAAGGTAAGCTGTTGTGTTGAGTAAACACGTTGACATGACATGACTCACACTCGTCCTTCCTAATCACAAGGTATCCATCCACAATCCACCAGAGATCTGAGTGACTCCATGACCAATCTAAGCCAAGCTCCGGTTGGAGACAGACACGGGAATGGTGAAGAGGGCGCCAAGGGTACATTTGAGCTTCTGACCTACGTCCTCTGAGCAGTATAAATCTGAAGACGCGTGTGGGAATTGTCCAAGGGAATGACTCCAAAAGTATGGTTCTGTAGGGAGACTGGCATGCTCATAACTAAGAGCTCAGGACGAAGATAGCAGCACAGGTCGACTGAAGTAGAGCGTAGCAGGGAGAGAGGACATCCTTGTATGACGTGATAGTGAACAGTGACGTAATGCCACCAATCACCTCTATGATGAACAACTTCAACGAGACACAAAACTCGAATGAAGGCTTCAAATAGACTGAAAGTGCAGAAACGCACAGACCAGGTCCAATCACGTTGACCTATCTTGACTCCTTCAATGGCAAATTTCGCCACACTCAAGATCATTGCCCAAGCTCTCCTTCATTCATTAAAATTCATTTCCATGATTTTGGTCATACTATACTTTTACTCCATCTGATTGCTGAACAAAATCTACATGTTCAGGTGTGTATGCTTGTTTGTATGTTGTATTCCTTCGTCTCAGATGAATTAACATCGCAGAAACGTTAGACGGGACAACCAGAAGTGGATATATGTAGTTCAACGTTGAAATGAATATTGACAACATCATCACCCTTCCACAACAACATACCTCTCGATCACAATCCCTTTCAACACCAGTTCTTTTTCCATGTGCTGTTCACATTATTGTCCCTTATCAGGAGGTTTAACTTGAGTCGAGTTATTACACACCATAAAACTGGGAAATAAGATGGAAGCTACAAGAATCGATGGAAATATGAACACATGTTATTATGGTGAGTTGTTTCTTGTCTCATTCAACTGTGTACCCCCAACCAACAATATTGCTTCGAATCCCTGGAGACCGTGCTTCTCATTGAACCTACGCTTTGCCAAGGTTATATTGGTTTCTATCTTGTGAGTTTTTTCTCACCTTGTTCTATACCATAGATCATCTTCACGTACACTAATAACACTTTGCATCTATAGGAACCGCTTAAACTCGTGCAAAGATTACGACTAAGTACATTCTTGATTCTACAACGGAAAATGGATGATGAAGAGATTTGGGTTTATCTTTTGTATGTTCCATTTTGTGCCATTGTATCACACAGATCGTTGTCCGTCTTTTTCGATGTGATACTAGAATTGTAAAGACTGATAAATGATAATATTGCGTCAATAGAGAAGTCCGAAGCTGGTCTATATGTATGCTTGAAAACGAGGTGAGTTTACGTTTTTGTCATTTCTTGTTTCCTTTTTCCTCGTTTACATATTCCATTTCCTGAAACGCATATCCATTCTGACCTCATTTTAAAGTAATTCATTTCAATACCCCCAATCTTTCATCGAGTGAATTAAGTATCACAAACTCGATAACCATAACGAGCTAGCCAGCTTCGCTCTGTCATGACTCTTGGAATCTGCTTCGATAGATTTTCTATGATTAAGTAGGGTTTAGAACTAATGGGTGTAGCGGAGTTATTTTTGACAGAATTAAGGTTCAAATGGAATCCTTGAGATGATGTCCAATTTCCTAACGAGTTTTGTTTCGGTTGGTTGACGCAGCTCGGACGGATATTTCTTTCCGTAGTTCTAATAGAATATGAGGTATGTGTCACTAGAGGTTATAATCTTGCGACGTACCACAGGTCCTGTATGATTCTCATTTTCCTCTATTTTTCCTAATCCTCCACCACATGTCACAACATCCATGTGCATTTACACGCCACTCTCTCTTTCTAGAGTCCTCAACCCATATAGCTCACACATGGACCACGAATAAATCAGACTTGAAGTGGTCAGAGGAAAGGTAGCACAGAAATCTTGTGTTCGAACTATATGCACAAAATTCCAATCAACTACATTGTGTAAATGACAATGAGACTCACGAAGAAGGAAGAAAGTACTCTCACGAGTTGGACACAGTGAACGAGATGACATTGTCATCAATTCTCCACTGCTATACATGTGTCGCTATACAGCAAAGTGGTATTCGGAATAGCCTAATCCGACAATGCTTGGACCTTCCATGAACACATTGTCAACGATCAAGATATAACATTCGCTGGAAGTGTGGTGGTGAGAAATTGTATTGTTAAGATTCCTAAAAGAAACAGGAATATTGAAAGCGAGACGAGTACAGAGCTATAAACAGACTCATGGGGATGAATTAGAGCTCGGCCGTGAGGTGTATACATTCCATAGCCACGTAATGTTCCATGAGATTGACACAGTTAGGTTCAAGCGCTTTGTTCCATGGTATGGTTGTGAATCTTAATATGTCCGAATAGGTATAACAGTCGAGGCGTGTGCTTTTTTTAGGGTCAACACCATCAGATGAAGATGTTTTGTTAAGCTGGCCAGATCCACTGCAGTATTGGATCTGGCGTTGCATTCAAATTTATCGCTGATGAATTGAAATTTTCACTTCGATATAAGTAATAGCAGAGTTCGCATTAGGTGAATGAAGTTGGGAATCTTAGGAGGACAAGGGTAGAATGGACAAAATTGGGTTCCAGCATTGAGTACATTTCTTCTGTTAATTACTTTGAAACAACCTTTCCAGTGTATTTCTTATGCAGTTCTGTGAGATATATGTGGGAAACAATGAACTTGCGACATACCAGAAGTCCCTGGATGTTCCATGTTTTCCTCCATTTTTCCTGATCCTTGATCAGTTGTTGAGTATATACCCATACTGCATAGACGATATGATTCACCATATCTCTGATCCACACCCCATGCCTGGATGTCTTAAAATTGGGATACGAAGACAGTGTGTGGGAATGTTCAAAGCTGAGTCAAATGTGAACCGGCAGAGAGAGGCATGACGGGCTGGTAACCCAGAGTTAGCAGGAAAGACGCGTGGATTCAGGAGCAAGATAGACGACGGTAGTGTAGGTTGAGGGTGTCATTACGTCAATGACGTCATCCCATTCTCCAAAGTGTAATAAATGGCCTGGAGGAGCATGGTCAGCACATCGAGGAAGAAACGTAGGCTAACATTACTGAGGATATAAAGCACACTGGCCATCGTGAAATCATAAATATCATTTGGAACACAGTGTATAATGAGGATAAACCCGAGACGGCATTCAGTCGTCCTTGCTGAATACCCAACCGATGACTTCGGTAACCTTGAGTAGTAGTTGACAACCTTGAACAAATGAAATTGTAGTAGTAGGAGTGCCACGCTGAAGGATATTATGAATTCGTTTGGATACTCTGCGAGACCCGATGACTTGCAACATCGGCTTCTGTGATTAAATCCCCACTCCTAATTTTGAGGCTGATACGTCATCCGCATGATGAGAGAAATATGAAGGCTGACGAACTTGATCACATAGGTGCTGGTCTCTTTTTTCTTCCTCCACAACCATTCCCACTTCCATTTCCATTCACCCTTTCCTTTCCGCTTGGATCTATTCCTCGTAAAACCTGAGGTCTGATAACCGGGCTTGCCATCGCCACGGTGGTGTTCCAACTTGACTAACACGAATACCACTTCCTCTTGGAGAAACAAGTTCCACAAGATAATCGTACTGTTCCCTTCAACCCCAATTTCTCCATAATCACTCGCGTTCTGAAGGCTTTCGTAGGTGAGCAAATGCGTCATGTTGCGACACATAAGAGACACCGTATAGGTTTACAATCACATCGAACTCTGGATCGTACATGACTCGCAAATCTAGACATATAAATAAAACAAAATTCAGTGATAACGTCGGAAAGGAGCGTGCCAGGATGGATCACCTTTATTTAATCCCTTCAACCATATCCCAGTACTCTTTTGAAACCTAGAATCCATACATCCAAAAGGATGTCTATACAGTTTACAAATGCCGTCCAAACATCCGACACTAAAACTTGGTCTCGAGTCTCACCGCTGTCAATGTCAAGTTGATACACCGACTGATCACTGCTTGCAGCTTCAGGCTCGTCATCGAAGACTTCCTGAATATTCGAGTCAGCTGTGAGTGGGTGGATGAGCAGGAACAAGGACAGGCGAAGGAGGAGGAAACGGGAGTGTGGAGATAGGTGGTAGTAACATCCTATTATTGTTTAGATTGATTTGGAGGTGTAATATGCGATAGGTAGGCCGGATCCATGAGCAACGAAGACAGAGAGAATAGCGCTGATCGAGCGAGCAAGATGCAAGGGAAGTGAAGGATGCTGCAGAGTAAAAGAGAGGGAGAGAAAGAGAGGGAGCAGCTGAGAACCAACACGACGGATTATACCAAGTCATTTCGGATCAGTACTAGAACCTCAGGGAGATCCTCAAAGTCTCAACCCAAACTAAGAAGAAAAACCAAAAAAAAAGCAATTGTAACTGCGCAGCGGAGACATGCACCACGTTCCAGGAGGAATAAACTTGCTTGAAGTGATATCCGATGTTGTTGGCCACATGTTCTGAACGAGCCAGCGTAGATCGAGTGAAGCAGAGGGTACCAGTTGCTGGTTGAGGGGAAAGAAGTCGTTGACGTAATGTCACCAACTGCAAAGTACAGAAATGCACTGACCAGGTCCAACCACGTTGACCGAACCAGGCTCCTTCATCACTGCTAAAGCTCTCTTTCACTGATTGGAAGCACATTAAATCATCCGTCGCCACTTACATCAACCTTTCGGGGTGAGTTCATGCTGTATTTACTCAATCTAATGGCTGAACAAAATCCATATGTTCAGTTGTGTGTCTTTGTACAGTGACTGACCATATCTTAATGGCCCATGGAGTAGAGGTTATGCAAGAGCTTCACCTCATACAAATTAACTCCCAAGAACTACGGAACTTTGGCCACTGAGTGCATGATACAAGCCATCGCTGAAAACATCATCACCCCTCCTCAACAATACACATCCCCAATCACAATCACTTTCGACGAAATTTGCACCAGCTCACTGTCCATGCTGCTCACAGTAATGTCGCTTATCGGAAGAAGGGGCTGGGATTGACTAGAGTCGAGGCGTTACAGACCTTAGAACTGGGGAAATGAGATAGAGGCTCCAGGAATCGACACATGTTATTATCCGGTGAGTTGTTTCTCGTTCGACTGTGTAGTACAGTACTCCCAAAGCTCACTCTCGCTCTCAGCCAACAACATCACTTCAAATTTCTGTTGCAATCACAGCTAGGATTGTGTTTCATGAACCTATGCTTCAAGCAAGTGAATTGCCAAGGTTATTATGGTGAACAAAAGGACCAGTAATATTTATCTTGTAAGTTCTTTCTTTCCTTATTCCACACCATCGATCATCTTCACGTTCTTTGATAAACTTTTTCATCTACAGGAACCTCCAGGAAACCTCCTAAACTCGTGAAAAAGATACGTACGTTCTCAATCCTACTACAGAAAATAGATGTATCTGTATCTTTTGTATATTCGGTTTTGTGGCATTGTCTATGATAAATCACAGAGATTATTGGCTGTCTCTTTTGACATTGTAGAGATCAATAATGTCATTTCGACAGAGGAGTAAAATTGGTCTATGTATGCTTGAAAACGAGGTGAGTTTTACGTTTTTTCTTCTTTCATTTCTTTCCTTTTCCCTCTTTTTCATATTCCATTTCCTGAAACACATACCCATCGGACATCGTTTTAAAGTAACTCATTTCAATACTTAATGCGTACCACGATCTTTGATCGAATTGAGTGTCACTGACATTGATTATATCCCGCCAACTTCTACGCCCATTAAAACCCTTCGACGACCCTCGTACCAAGAGTTCTGATACAGTACAAGACTATCTTCATCATCACGCTCTTCCTCAACTTTCGAATCAAACGGATTCAACTTCCTATTAGGAATCCAGTTTGGAGTGTTCCTTTTCATGTTCGTTGGCTTAATCCAAACCATGATCTCCCAGTTGTCTGCTTATATTCCTGACGCAATATCCTTTTCGCTGAGGGTTACAGGTACGACTCCTTTCATAACTTTAATTTCAATACTCTGACGTCCCATCGTACTCACAAGGATTCCCTCAATAGTGATCTATGGCAACAACAAACGAGAAACAGTGCAACTAGAGTACTGTGTATCTTTGATACAAATCATGCCGCTATTATAATTCATGGTGCAACCTTGTAGTAGAAAGATGTACTTTGTTACGTTAATGAATATGGTTGCACAATAAGATGGACAAGAGGTTTCAAAGAGGGAAACAAGGACCATGTCGGTGTGTGAGATGAATATGATAAGTATGTAGCACATCTCCATCAATTGAGTACAATATACTATATCTACCCTTTTCTACGACTCCTTTTTCAATCCTTGTTTCGTTAACTTTCCAATGATAAGTATATCATCTCAACTCCTTGAGAATCAAATATGTATTCATATACCGTTGGAGATAATTACATATATTGGCATCAACCTCTCCTCCAATCATTACTATAAGAGTCCAAAGAATAAATCATGTCACCCCCTCATTCTGACAATTCGAATGTTTTCGGAGAACCACCAGATTGCAATATCATGTTTCGTTACACAGATTCTGTTCCAACACGAGTGGTTAAGCCTGAGGACCAGTCAACTCTTCGGGATGATAATGTGTAGACAGAGATGGAGTCGATGGAGTTCTTTGTAGATCTTGTACCGCAAAGGACAAGGCTTGGTTTACGGTCCCAAGTCGAGCGACGTCTGGTTGTGAGGAGGGAGTGATAACGTGTGAATCTTGACTGGTGGATGTCTCGTTGGGAAGAGGTGATGTGGGCCAACTGGATGCGGAAGTTGAAATCACATTCGTGGCTGGTGGGATTGTTGGCCTAGCAGGCACAACTGAAATATTATTAGATGAATGTTGTTCAAAATCTTGCGATGATGAAAGAACCGGTGAGACTGCATTTCGAGCACCAACGCCCGATGTCGTAGCTGTTTCGTGAAAATTGTAGGATTGCAAGGGAGCTGGCAAGGAGGGTGTAGTAGATGTAGGCAATGCTGCAGTAGAATATATTGCTGGAGTGACTTGGTCAGTTATTCCATCGTGTAAGTCTGTTTCATGAAATTTGTTAGATTGCAGGGCAGTTGACAGGGAAATGATGGGATCCGGTGTAGTGGCCATAGGTAGATCCTCAGTAGTGTGTGTTGCTGAAACGATTTGGCCAGTGTCTTCGACTTTGAGTAGACTATTAGATATATTACGAGAGGAGATAAACTTGGGACGTACCAGAAGTGGATATATGCTCAATTTTTCCTGATGCTTCACCATCAGACTCAACAACCTCATGAATTCCCCATACCTCCTTCAATCTCACATTGAAGTTGTCTATCACAGCCCATACAGGCTCCAGGTTTTCTTTACGCTCAGGTCTAGGCAGTGTGTGTGGAATGGTGAATTGATTTGGGTGCAGGACAGAATACTCTGAGGGAGAGTGTTGAAGCGAAGCTAGAGGAGGGTTCTGTTTGCAGCAAACGTGCCCTTCCACCTGCATACACTTCCCATCAGATGGTTCCTGATGGAACTTTGTAGAATATCATAGAACGTTATAGAAAATTCGCGAATGATCTAAAAAAAGACAGTTTAGACGGGTCGAGACCGGTTTAACCTCCTGGGTATTCCTTGTGTCACGTGAAGTGTCTTGTGCATACCCTAAATTTAACTAGAGGCTGCCTTTGGCCGCATGCACCTCGCGATTAGAAATTTTTTTATAATAACGCTTTTGTTGTTTGATTCTCTTAAAATTATAGTATGCTATCTAATCTGTTCTCCTTTTTTCGCTTCTGGTAGTTGATTGTTTTTGTTGTCTGCCACATTTCTTTTTTGTACACTTTTCTTCATTGCTTGTTTTCCTTTCTTATTGTTACTGTTTGACTCCATCTTGCCTTTGCTATAGTTTTCGTTTTCTGTTTTTTTTTTTTTGTTAGTAATATATTTGTTATGATATTTGTAGAAATTACCTTTGACATTCATAATTTGAGGACCATGGATCAGATTGTTTGTGACATTTACATGGTATGCACTCTGTTCGACAGGTAAGTTGTGGTTGTAAATTATTATTTGCTGTATGTCACCAGTAAAGCTATCGAAATATTCATTATTTCTGGTTATTGTGAAATGTTGGATACCAAAGTGGCTTCTACAATTGCACCATTCAGTTTTTCATGCCAGAGTTTTGGATCCAGTTGTTCATATTTGTAAGGGGACCTTCCTCACCGACCCTTACACCAACACACTGACTACCGACCAATCCTCTGATGTTCCAACTTCCATCAGAACACCTCCCAACTTTGTGCTTTCATGACTTGCCCCCTCACATGACTCATCCCCCATTGTTCCCATTGTCCATGTTACAACATCCCTCTGGACAATAGCTGGCATCTCTGTTCATATAGTAGTATATATTGTGTGTAGCCTATGCGAGTGAATCCCCAACTCTTTCTCTTTGGATTCCTCACTAGGTATGTTGTATCTGCTCTGTAATATGTTTCTGATCAAATATAACTTTGGATTCCTTGCTAGTTGTCAGGCCGCTTGTCACCAACCTGAGTCGCCCTTACAATATTGATCTTCTTCTGTGTTACTATTGTAGCTGTGTTTGAATATGTTCATGGGAATAATGTCATGTTTTTGAATTGTTGTTCAGAATGTTTCTTTGTATTTTTCCTCTACCAACCAGTTCTCATTTGTTACAGATTTTGTGCATTTTTCTTCTTCATTATTGGATGCATTCTACAATTTGGTTAATTATAATATTTTTTTTTCATTTAAGAATTGTACTTTTAACTGAAATACTGGTGCAGATAGACATATTCCATAAGGGTCACTGTCTTTCTCCAGCAAGTAGCAATGGTCTTCAGTTTTTGTGATAGATGTGCATATAGTTTGGATATGTACTATCATTTGACTCCAGTGATTGTAGAAATGAGGAAATTGGACTCCTTGAACTTCCTTGGGACCACCCCCAAGGAGCTCCAAGGAGCCTGAATGAAATGCAATGAAACCTATGAACTTGATTAGTCATTTATGGCATTTACCAATCAATCACATTGTGGTTGTGTTAGCCATCATATTGGTGATAATTGAGTGATGTTATTTGCTGTTATTTAATGGATGACATCCCATAGGATTTAGAAAATCAAATCTATCTTCAAACTTTGTTTTTTCGGATACTTCCGAAATTTGGTTTAGATTTCTAAACCATAGACACAATGTTTGTTAATTTTTATAAATAATGTAACATCCATATTTGGTAGATCATCCATTGATGTGAACCATGAGAACAGCAGGAGCTGGAGAAATAATGCACTTGGGTCTAATACTACTATCATTTGTACACTTGAGTCTTGATTCTTCATCATAGACAGGTATAATAATGATTTTGAAGACCTTGAAGATCTTCTACAAATACAACAGCTTCAGCAGAACCAACTTATTGCCTTGGAAGGAGAAGTTGCAATGACGGGTTATACCCACTTGCCAAACTCAAGGGCCACAGCTTAATACAGAGCCTTTGGACTATATGCACTCTTGGAAGATGAGTTTTCATAGGTATGCATTGGTACTAAGCAGGTACGAAGTGTCTGTACAGTCACATGACATCTCGGAGATTCAAATTTAAAGTTTGAGGATGGCTTTTGACACAAAAAACATTTAGAAATGGGGCGACGAGGCCTCCTCTAGATTAAAGTTTAGAAATGGGTATATTTTGTTATGTAAAATCCAAGTAACTATATATGGAATACGGAACAATCAGCATGTCATGGAATTAAAGTTTGAGGACAATATTTGCATTTCTAAATCCTACAGGATGTCATCCAATACTTGTATATATTTGCATGCATCAAAGTGAGTCGGGGACTGGCGCACAGCGCCGCTACGATGGTTGGACGTTTGCACAGTTCTTGCAAAATGGGAATTGTCTCATGCCAATGCCAAGAGTCTTGATCGATCACATGACATACAACAGCGACTGCATTCTCTGGAGTAACCCACGTATTCTCAGAACTCCTTAAGCCAGTAGCAATGTCTTCTAAGAGAGCTAGACCAAATATTACTAAAGGAATATATATAACAGATATTGACTTTACCTGTTCGAGAATCACGGTCCATATCACAAATGGATTTCTCCAATGCCCAAATCTCTAACAGAGGTGCAGGGCGTTCAAAAGAGACAGGTGACCTATTCCATTCCAACATTGCGTCAATCACTGCCTTTACATGAATCTTCTGGATAATTTCAGTATCATTGAGGTTATTCTCTCTTTCAAATGATGTCAACAACACTTGCTCCTCCCAATTCCACTTGAGATCGGCAGGTGCATCTTTTTCCTTCAACTTCATCCATGACCCATAGCAAGAAGTAAATATCATACAAGAGTACGCATCCAGGGCAACTGTAGTCGCCTGTCTGTACTCGCGTGATATCCACAACAATGATTGATGTATTGATTCCACAGCCCCTGCCTTCTCTTTCCACCTTTTCACACCATTTGTATCATATTCCAACCAACTGCTGATGCCCTTCAATGTGTTCCAGATGTCCGATTTCATCTTCAATAGTGGCAGATTGGTGATAAGGAAAAAAAGCTTTTGCAGGATTACATGAAAAAGCCATGATTGAGGTGATCGGTATGGACAAAGGACGGGTCGAGGGTTGTTTGCACCAGTTGATTTTCCTACAAGGAAGAGGAACTGACAGGTGGGGAGGACTGTGGTACAGACAATAAATCCACCAGATAGAGCAACAAGGAACGTCACTGGAATAGAGGCAAGTGACTTTGATTCCCATTGCAAGACCATGAACCCAACGAAGAAGAGACCAAGCGCAATCAGTAGGAAAAGTGGTATCATATTGAGGATGATCAAAACACCCCACTTCCGGAGACTCTCATGACGTTGATGTTGTAGAAATAGGTCCTCTTTGTTTGATACACCTGTGATATTCCTACTAAACTCTTGCAGCCATTGGAGACACAGAATCCCTCCCAAAACCGCAACAAGACTAAGCGCGAGGCTGACGGAGAACAACACGTTGATGCGCTGGGAGGAGATGGAAGGCGTCATTTCTGGGTTGAGGGGAATAGGAATATTTGCTTGTGGATTGGATTGATTATTTAGTTGCAGGATGATTGTTCGTAGTAAAAGTACTGTCGTCTCTGCTGGATCGCCCTGTATTGTCTTGGCGGCTTCGATGGTAAAAGCTGTCACAATTGCCGAAAAGAGACCAGCCTGTAAAAGATTATCATAAGTATATATTACAATCCCAGAGTCAAGGCTGCTTACAAAAATGAGAAGATTATTCAATCCTTTTGTCCAACTCTCGTATGTTTCCTTTGTCAAAGACTCTGCCTTCCTGTTCAGCCCTTCCCATCGTTTCGCGTCCGCATCCTCATCCACAACCTTCAAATTCTAAGCATACATATATGAGTGTTTATAACATGATTCTCCAACGAACTTGACTTACAGGATCTATACCTTCTAACGCTATATTCCTACTGTCAGCAATCATATTTATCAAATAAAAGGAAACTAGACAGTGGTGTGGTCAGGACATTCATTCTAATTGAAGGCAATTACTACAACGTACCATACGATGGCGAGGCATAACAAAGACGTTCGCTGTTATTCAAGCAAGGTGGAATCAAAAGTTCAAGATGGGGGCGGTTAGAGAGCACTAGCAACATCAATATTCAGTCTTCTCTTATGTAGTGACTCACCAGTTTGAATATGCACAGATCTAGATGTTCAGTGTCTACCAGTAAATCTAGAATGCATTCTCTGGAAAGACATCTATGAATATAGATACATAGTAATGGTTCCAATATTGGGGGGCTCCACTGTGCGAGATTGCTGGAATGAGAGAGTGGATCAGATTTTCTTCAACCATTGTTGCTATTCAGGTCAAGCACCCATGCGTTGATTTAGAAACACTCAGCGTGCGCTTAGCACGACAAGGCTGATAGCCAATCATTGCTCGAGCATATGTTCAGAAGCATCATAGTACTTACCAGGAGACACCATTGGGGCCATAGTAGATACATATCAATCATTCAATGTTCAAACGTTCAACAGCAACTGTCACAAAAATTACACACACACACAACCTTATACATGCTGCAGGATACAGTAGTCTTCATTGGAATACCTGGTACACGTGCCTCGGACTACCATATAGTAGTCGGTGTTCCAAACCACTCTCCAATCAGTATGGGGGATATCGATCTTCGGCGTGTAGCTTCCTTAACCGGGTAACCCAGTGTGTGTCATTTGACATGGGAATCATTTAAATTTACGCGATCCTTCTTACATTTCCAGGTTAAACGCAACTGGGATAATCTGGGATGAGTTTTCACATCATCATCGAACTCAAGCTAGATCCTTCTGTATGGAACTAAACCAACCAGCCTTGACTCTTACCAATGGGCTTTCTTACAGGTCCAAAAAGACAGTCAGCGCCAGGTCAGCGCCCATGGGGTGAAGCAGAAGAGTCGTCTTTGGTTATGACGTGATGAGTTGATGCATCAACAACAGGACTAAAATAGATCAACTTGAATGGTCACAACGTCGAGGAAGAAACTCGACATGTAGGCACTGAAAACCCAGAAGTGCACTGACTAGTTTACAAGGTTCCTCCATTGGCAATTTTATTACGATAAGACACTAGTACCAAGTAGTGAGGACCTGTGGCCACATTGTTCGCCAACATCAACAACATAGATCACGTTTTGGAACAAAATCTGGAACTGTTGCTACCTGAAGTTTCTGAGAGACGGAAACACTGACAAGAGTATAAAGCACGTCCTTTTCATTTCTATTTTACGACTCTTTCAGTAGATTGGCCGTGTATGGTTTGGATAAGATTCCTCAGTGTGATCGGTGGATATATTTGAACTATAGTCTATTACTGTTTCAGTGCTCTCTATTCCCCCTTTCTCTTTTTGTTGCCACTCCATAGTGTAGTACGCTTACTATACTCGCGCTACTCAAGTGGCACCTCCATCACGCTATGCTCCTCCCAAATCCCAAATCCAACCCTTCAGGCCTCAGACATTTATCCAACAAGCCAATCACAATACACATAGTTCTCCTAGACTCGTTATGGCATTATACACTCGTGAGCGTAGTTGAGACAGGTCATATTGTCGGAGATAGAGCCAACCCGAAAATTACTCAAGGGTTATAATATTCCGAGACGAAGTCTGTGGATTTATTTGCAGTGGCCGAGGCAAGACAGAAACAGAGCGTACACCAACAACTTGAGGAACCATAGAATTTCACGAATGTTGATGTTATAAAACGACGAAAGCGCACTGTGACATTATAATCGGCCTTCTTTCCTTGTCTTTCTTGTCCAAGTACACGTTACTTTTGCTCGACAATCTCATCATCCACTACCATATACTCATCACCATCCGAACCCCACTGATAACTGGCCTCCAACAATTCCAAGCTCTCCGTCGTAACCATTCCAATAAACTCGTTTTCTCCCATGTCACAACTATTCTCTGCAGAGCCACTAAAGGCACCTTGGCTAAGAAACGGAAATTCAAGCATATCAGTAGTAGTTGAAGTGTCCTTATATACCTTGAGACCCCAGACTCTTGCGAATGTAATTCAGAGTGGATTCCATCGCTCGTAAAGTTTCCATAATCTGATGATTATGGTGCTGGATATCAACCACAGACTCCGCACCTATTAATACTCCCTCGCTTTCCATTCCTCCCGACAATGAAGGTTGTGAATCAAAATCGTTGCTATCGCCATGGGATATTTCGGTGCTCCCACTGGTAGTTGGTTGAACATTTGGGAGGAGCTTGAATCGGCCTTGCCGAATACCAGACAGGTGCTTTCCGAGTTCCTCGAGTAGTAGTAGATCGAGTTCGACGACCTGTGGAAGTCGTAATAGTTTGAGTATTGTGTAGAAGGTTACTACGAATACGCTTGGATGCGGTGTGTGACCCGACGGCTTCAACATCGGTTTCTGTGACTAAATCTTCACTTGTGATTTTGAGGTTGATGCATCACCAGTACGGATAAAGTTTTGAGGTGCAGGTCTCTTCTGGCGTACACAAACGAGCCTAATATTTTGACTTGAGTCGCATTCACCATCACCCTTGTATTCTGATTCATCTTCATCGGGTTCAACTTTAACAAAAAAAAAAAATGAGAACCGCATCAGAATGTGAGAAATGTGAAAGATGACGAACGTGATAATATTGGTTTCAGTCTCTTTTTTCTTTCTCCGTGAGCATTCCCATATTCCATTCTATCAACACCCTTTCCTTTTGAGGTCACAGCAACCAGGATCGCCATCGCCATATTTGTAGTAATATGAGCCTGAGCAGACCACGGTGGCAATCCAACATGACTAACACGAACACCACTTCCTCTAGGAGGAACGAGTTTCACAAAATAACCATACTCCTTTTCCTCCAATCCCAATTTCTCCATGATCACCCTCTTTCTGAAAGCTTTCGTACGTGAACCTGGTTGGATAGTACATGACTCGCAAATCTAGAAAGATAAAAATAAAAACAAAATTCAATGACAGCATCGGAAAGAGCGTGTCAGAAATTTCACTTACATATTCCGGATCTCCGTTATTCAACCCATTCAACCACACCTTAGAACTCTTTTGAAACTTGGAATCCATACGCCCAAAACGGTAACCTCTGTCCAAATATCCGACACTAAAACTTGATTTCGAATCTCACTGTTGTCAATGTCAAGTTGATACACTGACTGGTCACTACTTGCAGCTTCAGAGTCGTCAACCATGGCCTCTCGAATCAGCTGCGAACTGGTGGATGAACAGGATCAAGGACAGATGGAGGAGGAAGAATAAGTGGTAGTGGCATCCTATCCTCCCCATTGGTCGATTTATATTGATTCGTGGGAGTTGTAGTGGACAAGAGATGGGCCAGATCCATGAATGACGAAGACAAAGGAGAGGACAAGAGGACTGAGCGAATGAGCAAGAGCTGAGGAACGTGATGGATGCTGCAGAGAGAAACAGAGAAAGAAAAAGAGAGGAGGAATGAGGTTTATTATATCAAGTCCTTTCGGACCGGCGCTAGATCCTCAGAGAGATCCTCAAACTCTCAACCCAAATTGTGCGGCCCAAGAAGAAGAAAACCAAACAAAGCAATCGTGACTGTGCAGGGGAGACATATGCCACGTTTCAGTAGGATTTAACTTTCTTGGAATGATATCCGTTGAAACGTTGTTGACCACATATTTTGAACAACCTAAATATCTGTTGACTCCTCTGTACATTGTGGCAAAGGAACAAAAAACTCACGGCCATGTTGTCTGCAGAAAGAGTCTTGTATGCGTTAGGGCTGCGAGATCAAGGATTCAGGACCACAATTTCTCGTTAAAGCCAGATAGGTGACAGTCAGGTCTTCATCGTAGTTAGGTGTTGAATGATCACTGATGGGTAGAAGGTGAAAAGGTAAGCTGTCACGTTGAGGATATACATTGAGATGATATGACTCACCCTAGTCCTTCCAAGCCAAGCGACACAGGAATGAAGAAAAGGGCGCCGGGGGTACATTTGAGCTTCTGAGAGTATAAACCCTGAACTTGGGGTGTGAAGACTAGCCAATATTCATGCGCGTGACTGGACAAGTGTGGGTATAGAGAAAGACTGGTAGACTGGTAATGAACATACCCAGTGCAGATCGAGTGAAGCAGAGTGCAACAGAGAGAGGAAGCGTGATGATAAACAGTGACGTAATGTCAATAACGTAATCTGGCTTCCACTTGGAGAGACTGGTGATAAGTATAGGTTATGCAAGAGCTTCGCCTCATACAAACCAATGCAGAACTTTGGTCACCGCCCAAGAATAGAGCGCATGATACTTGAATCCGCCACTGAAGTGACATCACCACCCGGACCCCTCAACAACGCATGCCTGATACTATCAGTACCGGGATCTCTGAAAGTGTTTTATACTTTTGAATATACATGCAGTGTCAAGCTGGTTTAAATGTTGAGATTGTAGGTTGGTGAAGAGTTTGATTGAAGGAAGGGCAAGCACCTTGTCGGTTTTTACTCGTTCGATTTATTTGTCGTGTTCTATTTGATATACAAAATCCTGACGTATCTTAATAGTATGCATGTACAGGAGTCTACCGTGACTGAGCTCATGAATAAACTGTGTATTTGAGTGTTTCCAGAGTTTCTCGATCCTGTTACTATAAATCATGTGTCGGATAATAAAGGGATTCAGGCGTGTCCTTTCTATCGTTTTATTCGGGTTTCTGCTTTTTGCTCTTAAATCACAGAGAGACGGTTGGTTGACATCTTTAACATATATACAGGAGTTGTATCGATCAAGCATGACATTTCGACTTATGTGCATTTTACATTTCATGTTTCTTGCTTTCTTTTCCTTTCTTCTTCTTTTATGTCTTCCATTCCCTCAAAACCCATGCCCATCTATTGAGTCTTGATAGACTTAGAATACCACGACCCTCAGGGACTATAACGATCTATGATACACACCTAACTTCTACACATTATTGAGCCTCAACGACCTTCATATCAACAAAGCCTTCCAAATACATCATCATCACTATTACACTCTTCCTCGAACTAAACCCTCCTTACCTTCAGGCGAATTCAAGTTCCTAAGCCTAGTTTAAGGTGTGTTCCGGATCCTATTGATATAGATTTGTTTAACCTGATTGTCTGGGTTGGGTATTGAATCTGAGGATGAATGTTCAATAATGGACCGTGATCTTCGCTTCAATCATGGAGTACGACAGGATACAGGAAGGATAGTGGAAGTGGAAGGTGAAAGGGTACACAATGTTGGATGTCGTGACTCAGCATCTGCCACGTCCTGTGTACACGACCAGTCTTGGTGAGAAACACTACAGTTGAAGACAGACACGGATGTGAGGAAAAGAGTGCCAAAGGTATTTCTCATCCTGTACTTGAAAAGATACATTCTGGACTTGAGATATACGGAGACAGAACCCGGAAGACGAGTAACCAGGATTGAAGAGACAAGGCATATGGAGGAAGATAATCAGCATAGTTTCAAGCAGAGCAATACCAGGAAGACAGGTGTTGTTCGTAACATGATGGGTTGATGTCAACAGAACACCACCACCTACATGTACAGCTCCAAAGAGCAGAAGCTCGTTATAGGCAACGCACTAATGGACTCTAGAACAATGATCTGCATGGCGGCAAGGAATCTTCAACCTGTACGTTCCAATTTATAAATGAACTTGATAATTTTTGATAGAACGGAATTTTGTTTAGACCATTCAAGTAGAGATACTAGAGATGAGAGTAATAATGTTACTACAATAACGAAAATATATAACATTAGTATTACAATTGGCCTTCTTTGTTTTTCTTATCTGATTCAGAAAGCACTACTTTCAAGTTTCGCTCGGCAATCTCAGCCCTATACTCATCAACATCCAAACCTCAACGACATTTATGAGCCACTGATTATTGGTGCAATAAATCCCAACACCCTAGCCCCCCCTTCATTACAACCATTCCAATCAACTCATTTGCTCCCGTGTTGTGATTAATCTCCGTAAAACCATTGCGGGAACCTTGGGCAAACGAAGATTCGAGTACATCAGTAGTCGAAGTGTTCATAGGTACCTGGAGACCCACAAATATCATTCAAAGTTGATTCCATCCCTCGTCAAGTTTCCATCACTTGTTTCTCAAGATCCTAGGACCAGAAGGGCCAGATCAAACTTTCCAATTGACCTTCAACTCTGCGAATTATAGTGCCACCGTTCCTTCCATGTGTCCCAATAAACGTCATGAAGTAGAATTTCAAGTTTGCTTTTGTCAGGTATTTTGTCGCTCCCATTGGTAGTCTGTGGAATATTTGCATTCCAGAGACGTTGAAGGTTGCTACAAACACATTTGGACTCTCTACAACACCCGATGACTTTGATATAGGTTCCTCTGATTAAAGCTCCGGAATGGATAATCTTTGGAGGAACAGGTTCTTCCCAATGCAAGGCAAGTTGACAATTTGATTTTCTTTATCGGTGTTGGATTTACCATCATCGTCGTATTCATCTTCTGAACAAGAATGAGAATTGTATCGTCATGAGAGAAATGTGAACCCGACGGACTTGATAACGTGGTGTGTTGCTTCTGTTCTTTCTCCCCTACGACCTTCCCACTTCCATTTCCATTCTGATATTCCTTTCTATCAACACCCTCCCCTTTCCTCCTGGATCTCTTCTTCGTCAAAGGTAAATTTGAACCTTCAACAATTGAAATTTGCTACCTTCGTAGGAGAGCGTAGTCGCAATCAAACTCGCCCCAGCCAAACCTCCAAATTTCCATGAATCCCAGTACAAGAGTGAGTAGCATGGACGCCACTTCCTCTTGGAGGAACAAGCTTCACGAGATCATCATAGTCGTTATCCTTTGACTCCAATTTCTCCATAATCACTCACTATCTGAACTGTTTTGTGCGTGAACAAGTACAACGCGATACAATACATGATTGTCGCTGCATACCTTTATGATTACACCCGGCTCTGGAACCTGTTTGGATCGTGTAGGACTCGCGAATCTAGAAATAGAAGATAAAACAAAGTGTAGTGACAGCGTCGGAAGAGGGCTTGTCGAGAAAATTCACTTACATGTCCCACATACATCCCTTCAAATTTCAGCCATACCGAGTCCAGTTTATAAAACGCCATGCAAACATCCGACACTAAAATTCAATCTCAAGTCTCACTTGCCGTCAATGTTGAGCTGACACACTGACTGATCGTGATGATTTGCAGCTTCAGACTCATCAATGGCGTCCTGCATATGCGACTGGTGGATGAACAGGACCAAGGACAGGGACAGGTAACGGAGGAGAAAGAAGTGGTAGTGACATCCTATCCTCCCCATTGGTCGATCAAGATTGATCCGTAGGTGTACTGAGCGAGGGATAGGGTGGATCCATGAATAACGGAGACAAAAGAGAAGACAATATGACTGAGCGAACGAGTAAGAGGCAAGGAAAGTGGTGGACGGTGCAGGGAGAGAGAGAAAGAGAAATAGAGGAAGTTGAGAGCCAAAAAACGGTTGATTATACCAAGTCTTTTCAAACCGGTTCTAGAACCTCAAAAAGACCCTTGAATGCAGAATAAATAAAAACTAAACAAAGCAATTGTGACTGCGCAGCGGAGACACACACCACGTTAAGTAGGATTAAAGTTTCTTGGAATGATATCCGTTGAAACATTGTTGACCACATGTTCTGAACCTAAATATCTGATGACTCCTCTGTAAAATTTGGCAAAGGAGAAGAAACCCACAGCAATGTTGTCCGCAGAAAGAGTCTTGTGTGCGTTAGGACCTGCGAGATCAAGGATTTAGGACCACAATTTCTTGTTAAAACCAGATAGGCGACAGCCTAAGATCTTCATCGCAGTTAGGTGTTTGTGGAGAGGAATGACAATCTCATTGACAGTGATCAATCAATCACTGATAATTATAGACTGAGTCGGGGGTGAAAAGGTAAGTTGTCACGGTATACACTGCGCCGGTGATATGGTAAGCCGGCTGGTCTAACGAGTGCTTACCTAAGCTTTATCAAGGGCCTGGGCTTTGATGTAGATACTGACCTTATCGTAAATCTGGCGCTTAGTAAGCTTCAGATAGATCAGTAAAATATATCATATGTTTTTTTTCAATTCATCGTTCCCCTTTGGTCTTCGATCTCCCTTTGTTATAGATTAGGTAATATTCTTAGTATTATCATGCACCAGCTATACGGTGATATTTTAGTATCCCTATTTGTTTTATTAAATATTTATCAAATACATATTTTGAATACATCATAAACCAGGGTCTATAATAGGGTCTCAATAAGGCTCTCGTCTTTATTAAGACCTTCCCTAACAATACTGTGACATCATGTCACACGATATAATCACGGTATATATGTGATATTTTCCGAGAATACATCGAAGTACAGAGGGCATGCCAGTGAGTCGTAGAAAATAGAGGCTCAAGACTCAAGCACAGACGTCATTAAAGAAGAGGTGCAATCTGTATGTATATTGCCGCACATAAGACTCGCGTGAGATTATGGATCTAATTAGGTGTGATAGGCGAGTGATGACGTAGTGATGCGATCAATACTCATATGCACTAAATATAGGACTAACACCTTGTTTAAAGTACCAACTTTGAAAATACTTGAAATGTTCAATGTGATCATTGCAAGAAATGGGTTGGAGGCTGGAGAACGACTTATGAGGTAAATATGTACGCGCGAGTCGAATAAACTTTAGTTTTCCATCAGCGCTTCTCTTTTCCTCATTATTATGCACATCTCTCAGCCTCTATTCAACATCGCTAAAAACTCCTACTATATCTCTAAACAGCTTGTAAAAAGCCATCCACACATAGCATGTAAGAAAGAAATGATGGAAAGAGCTGTGGAAGTAGCAAAACCGCTGCTTAGGAAGATCTTCCCTCACTGCAAGGCAGTGGCCAAAAATCATGTGAGATGGGCTCTCCTGTACGTATTTTCGCATCTTTTGTTATCATACTAACCTTATAGCATAGTCGTGAGCTTCACAAAGCACATCCAGACGATTGGGAACACTACACCATCCGGGCATTCAGAAAAGACGAAGATCGCAGGAAGGGCACGGTGGCTCAATGGCAGTCCTTCTGTGCCGTTCATGTCAACGACAGCGGTAGACAGATGACGTTCGGAACTGCCGGGTCGAAATGGCATGGGGTAGACATGGATTCTCGATGCCAGCATTAGTTTGGAAATAAACTTGAGTGAAGGTATGTTTCTTACCACTTCGTTCATTAGTTTCCTAACGCATTCGAACAAGCTTTCTAAACGACAATCTATGGCCTATATATAAAACTACTATGTTATTACATTGCTATCTTTCCCTGTTGTTTCGATTGTTGTCTTGCTGTGTTGTTTTGAAATCTATGTATACAATATATATATGTTACTATCCTGACCTAGTGGACAGAGTAGGTTTCGCGTTGCAGATGGCTTAACAGATATACTGTTCCATTAACCCTGACTGAGGCTTGAATATATTATTTTACTTCATTGCATTTGTTTGCTTACTCGGGTTTGTTCACTGACTCTTGAGATTATTTCATTTTTACGATTCTTTGACTTTATTGGATGGTTTAGATTACTTGTACTTGTTCGCTTACTCTAGATTATTTCACTTTCTACAATGTTTTGATTTCATGGATGATTTAGATTATTTGGATTTGTTCGTTTACTTTGGATTATTTCATTTTCATTTTTTTTATGATTCTTTATATACTATCAATATCATATACTTCATTCATGATGCGTGGAGTTTCTAGGATTCTGAATAGTGGATCATTGAAAACTCTAGCGTATCAGGCTCTAGTATAAGAATATCAAATAATGTAAATCTATAGGTACGTCATCAGCACAAGAAGTCTAGATTAAGTCAAGAGAGAATATCATACCTCACACTCGAATAAGCGATAAGAGAGTGAGGTTTCCAGCAGAGCTGGTATAGTATATATATGAAAAGAGCAGCCTAGCAAAAGAGTCCGTGTAGCAAAAAAGGGAAAAGGTCAAAGAAAACGAAGAGAATAACCGTGTCTGAAGACACAAACACAATCCAGGTCCACCCTCAAAGAAATGACATACCCTTCACATACTACATCAATCACCCAATGCGTCCAGTCCATCTGACTCGGCACGCATTTGCTATTCTTACATCTATACCATCAGACTCATATTTCCAATAATGGTACGGCTTAGACTCTAAGCTGACTCTGAGTCTAAATGACTGCACTCTTGCGACGTCCAACCTCACATACTATGGGCGCCTAAATCACCGATGTTGGTATGATGGCCGACTTTCCTTTTCTAGTAGTAGCACTTAATGCAGAAGCCCGGCAAGTTAATCCTTATCTCCTTCTCTTTGGATTTCCTTGCTAGGTATGGTTATTTATAATATTACATTTCCGACTTAATAAATCTTTGGATTTCCTTACTAGATATCGTGCCACCGTTGCCGATCCTCAAGTCGCCCTTACAAGGGGGGTGATGTGTATTACTACTTATCTGGAGCGGAAAGGAAAGCCACATGTTTGTGGGGAGAAGAAACACCTGTTCGGATATTCAATAATACATGCACAATTATTTTTATCCCAGATCATGCCGTACCTACTGTGACTCCATGAAAAACACTTGGGTACTTCATCAACCCATTGATAGCTAGTCTACTGCTTCATAAGCGGAATGGCTTGTATGAGCGCCTGCCCAATGTCATCGACATAATTTGTTGTTGCTACTGCGACGTGCCCCACAACCTCGTCAAAAGGCAGAACCTCCGGCATAGAACCTCGCCTGCGGAATAACTTGCCGTGAACGGCGATGAACTCCTGATTATTTTGAAATGGCCAGGGAGTGAATGATTCATCTATCTTTGCAGGTTGGTTAGGGGAGATTTGGCAATACGTCTTGGTAACAGAGATGCCTTCCGTTATCCTATAAGAGTAGTCAAATATATGTGTCAGTGTGGTGATTCGCCATCCCTCTGGGCTTCCGTGTGGCCTGTACATGATCTGGCTGTCGTTCTCAGAGATGCAGTATGTTTTATAGATAGGGCCCTTTCGGATAGACTGTCGATGAGCTGCTACGACCGGGAGATTGACGACGGTGCGATGTTCGCGAGCTTGAATGCAGACTCGAAGAAGATCCAGAGTCTGCCTAGATAATGGGGATGTGATGCATTGGTCTTCCTCTTGATGTATTCCAAGATCTTCGCTCATCAAAGTCCCTCTGATGTCAGACTCAAAGAAATGGTTATACACTGATATAAGCGGCTGTACATTGGTTGGAAGGATTGATCTATCGCAGAGGGCTCTCAGATTTTGCAACATGCAAAATTTCTTCGACATAGTTAGCTCCAGTTGTCCTTAGAGAAATGCTAGGTGAGTATGATTGAAATCTGTCATTGCTTATAAATCCATATCTCACCAAAAATCAAATTTGTGACAGACTTCTGGAGTAGGTAGTTATATCGCTCAAAAGCAAAACACCTCCAAGCATGTGTTGGACCGAATCTCCAAAGGCATTCACCAAAATGAAGAGCGATGTGATGATTTGGCACCAGATGGACACCCGGGTATAGCTCCACTAGAGTCTGTAGGTACATAAGCATATTTTGCTCATAGGAAGTGATGTCTTCTTCACTTATGGCCCGCATTGTTCCAATTTTGACAGCCTTGACCAAGTAGAGAAAGTTCTGTAACATTCTGCATTTTCGGTTGTCCTCTGCACCTCCCCACAGTCGTGTGAGCGTGATGGGTAGATTTATCATGAAAAAGGATTGCCATTGGTCTGCATGGAGTTTACCTCCTCGAGCCTCCCCAGGGTGTGCCGTACCTTTAGAGACCCAAGTCGGCAATAATAATTGAGACATGTCCTTCTTGATGGCAGTAATTGTCTCAGCCCCCAACACTGCCGTTTTTTTAAGCTGACTCCACGTCTTTCCCTTCTCCTTTCCCTTCTGCTTTGTGCCAGTGCTCTTCCCCGCTGGAGGAGCAAGCAAGCCCAGGGGTTCATTGCCTGGTGAAGTCTGAGTATTGGGTGACACATCATCTGATGTGGCTGGGTAATGGGGCAGGTTCCTTAAAAGATTGGCTTCCGCCTCTTCTTGGCGGATGATTTGATTCAGAATGAACCTCCTCTTGGCTGTCGAACCAATGTCAAGGATTTGAATCTAACCGTGGCAGTTGCACCAAATAGTAAGTCGTGAATCCGTAAAAGTCACGAGAATTTACACACCATTTTGTCAACTTCCTTTGCAATGGTCTTGCTGCTCACACCTTCTGGCAACGTAACCCCTTGATTCTGTAAGAGCTCCAGAAGTATAGCCTTGTTTTTGCGTTTTAACTTTGACAGAGGGAGCTCAACCCATTGTTTGTCGAATTTAGGATCTAATGGTTGAATGTAAATGTGAGCCTCCGGCTCGGCTTCCTTCAATGAATCCTCGACAGCTACATTCTCTTCCCGTCCCTTGTGCAGTTCTGCGATCAAAGCAGCTTTTGTAGTTCCTCCATATCGAAGCCCCAGGTCACTGCAAAGGTGAGCCAGCATCTTGCGTTTGTATCCCTTGAGTGTTTCAAAATCACTGAGGTGATATAAGCTCCTTGCTTCTGCTAGCACTTGGGACGGCGGTAGCTCGATCAAGTGATTGAATGTTGCCCCGTCACCATCAGCGAGGCTGGCGTCCATTCCCCAGATATGGATGGCATGGCGGTGGAAAAGACCAAGGAGGAGGCAATGCATGGAATCGATGGCCACGTAAGACGTGGGATCCCAGTAAGGTAGGCGTAGGAGCTCAGACCATCGTAGCCCATGTTCTTGAAAAATTGCTTCCTGCTCAGCTTCAGTTGTAGCATCTCTCCACTTCATTGCGGCACTTAGATGAACTCCCCACTCCCTCCGCTTCCAACTTGCAGTGTCAAGGTTGAGGATGTCGTGCAATTTTAAATGACACCAGGAGCAGAAATTGTGTGATTTTAATCCAGCGAAAGCTGACATTTTCTTCAACGCAAGTAAGTCACAAACGAGGGGTATAATGGCAGCTAGAATTTGCCTGCCTTCTGCGTGTCTTGGCGTACGGCATAGGTATATTCCCTTATACCACATCTCCAGCAATACATCAACAAGTGGCGCTAGTATATGGTTGATTCGCGTCTTTGTTGGTTCCTTTGGGCTGGGGATGACTCCCACTAGATATATGTTTTCCATTCGATTTCTGATATCCGGGGGGAGATTGAGACAAGTCATATAAATGGCGCCAATTGAAGCCATCCATGTTGAGGCTGAAGAGGAGGCGACCTGGCTTGCTAGCAAAACGCTTTCCATCCGGTCCCAGGAAGTTTGTAAACACAGGTCCATCCCAAATATCTTCCATAACCTGTTTGGGCTCACCACCAGTTACTACAGACTGATCTAGGAGTTCTTCAATTCCAGGTCGGGTATACAGTCTACAAAGCCAATCCTTGAAATCATTCATGATGTATAGCCTACCAGGGTTACAGTTTGGCTGGCGCAACTTCTCTCCACAGATAGCACCATGAGGTACCTCGACGTTCCCACAAGTCACTGGATAATCATTTGTGTTGCAGAGATGGAAACATCAAGGGCAGCAGACGAATGACTGGGACTTTGGTAATATATTGACACGTTCTATTATTGTCTCGATGGTGGTAGGTATTCTGGGATTGTTAGATGTTGATGCAGAATGGGCAGGGTTTGCGACATCATGAGCCAACTTCAGTGCCGAAAGAACGAAGCGACAGACGTTCCGTGATACACCTGAAAGCAAGTGCAAGGATAGCACTAGGATGTACCACACAATGACGTAGCCTTCCATGTGAAGAAAAGGCGGGTCGAAGTATGGACCTGAGTACGCCAATGAATATTGTAAACAATAGTCCAGAATGGTACGCACTAGGATCAACCCGTTCTGTTTCCAAGTCCAACTGACATTGTCTCAGCCACTGTGCGTACTTGATCCTTTGGAGGGAATCATAATCCTTTTGGTATAGCAAGAGAATTATTCGGATGTGGGTAGATAGCCCCAGGTCATTCCCATCATATCTCAGGAAGTAGTTTTGGAGATCATGAATGCGGTTGGAAAGCCATTCTTCATGTTGGATTGCAAGAGAGTTTTCTGGAGCTGCGGGGTCAAGAGTAGGCGGCTGTTGAGGGAGGGTGCTTGTCTGGGGCGCTGGTTGTGAGAAATCGAAACGAGTGGGGTTCAAAATCAGGGCCAAGGGTCTGAATGTTGCATTCTTTTATGACACTCTCCAAGTGATGTAGATACGCTGCAGTGGAGGGTCGAGCATCCATCTGTATGAAAACAACCCGCGAAAGGATCAGTGTACCACCGCATCAATCAAATTTCAAAAAAAAAAAAACACCTGATTGATCACCCATCTTCGCAGATAACTTACTCCTGTGCCCTCTCAACTGTACTCAACCCTAAAACCCGTGCAGGCCAAATCACATCTTATGCTTTCTACCAAAACTGTACTCAAGTAGATCAACCTCAAAGAATCAAACGCGCTATCTGTCGAATGGTGTCCGGGACACGCAGACATACCAGGCAACAAAAGAGCAGACCAACTAGCCAAGAAAGCCACTCACCTCCATTGCTTAACTGAACCTACCACCACATTTGCCTACATCATTCCAAAGAAAAGCTCCTTAGATGCTGGAAAAACACCAATTCGAGGCCAACACAACATTGCCAATCGTTTCCCCCTATCCCTCAAACCAACCCCCCATTTCGAGTTGTTAACCGGATAGCGAGAAATATTTAGCAGACTTACACAATGCTGGACAGGCCACCGCTACACTGGAGAATACTATGGAGTTCGTCCCGACAGAACCAACAACATGTCAATGTGACGGGGATACTCTCCAATCAAGGGAACACTCTGGGATCGAGGAAAGGGATTGAAACCCTAATATCCTTCCTTCTCTATGATTTAATTTATTTTACTAATCCTCTATGCTCTACCACTCAAGTTTCCTCCTCTCCTTCTCCCCTCCTTTTTTGATATATTGTCTCCTTCAGCCGCCTACCACATATAATCCTCCTTACACCAGACATAGAAACTATACTCCTCCACAATTTTCGTAGACTCACAAACGTAGATCAACCCCAGCTTACTGGTACCACTATTCCTGTTTTTATGATAGTAATTTAGGTCCACCGCATCTTAGCACTCAGTTGCTTGTAGTGGTATATAAGCATGAGTACATACTCACAAACGTGATCTAGGTTCTGTGCTCTGACTGGCCTCAATCAGAACATTTTATAATGTTCTTCTACATCAAAATACTGTTATTGTGGGATTTGATATAATATTGCTACATTGATCAATGGATAGATCATCGGGTTCATTTAAATAAGGTAATTGTTCGGATCTGAGAGGTGATGGTCTGGTTCGTCTTTTGATTTTTAAAACACTGACATCCAACATACTCTATTTCTTGTTTGGTATTTCGAATCCAGGACCTTATGTACGCTGTTTTGCACATTTGTTTGCCAAAATTCAATAAACTGAAGGACTGGCTTTTTGGTATGGCGTCACTCTTGCCGATGCCGACATAGTGGATTATCCATTAATTTGATCATACTGATCGTTTTGATATGATCTGTGCTTAAAATAATCGGTCAAAATCAGCCTGCTGAGTTTGATGGTCATAATATATATAGGTCATAATCAAGTATGGTTGGTGGGAACTCCAAGGATGATTTTCACATGCGCGACAGCACATTTGATGACAAAGCAAATAAAACCAAGCGTTTTGATGTGGTTACCACAATGAATTAATGCTCCGGTGTATATACACACATACTCATGGTATTTTGCATGTTGTATCATCCCCGCGAGTCCAGAAAACATGTTTAGACTATCCGGAGCACTAGTCCGTTGTGGCAACTGCCACATCAAAATGTTTGGTTTTATTTGCTTTACCATCAAATGTGCTGTCGCGCGCATGAAAATCATCCTTTGCACCAGATGCTCCATCCTAATTATATATATCAGTTGAACTTTTGCTCTCCCGATTTGCTCCCATCAATGCATCAAAATCAGAGAAATAAATGACAGTACATGATCCATTATATATGTATATAAAAGAAAGGAGGAAAACGGCAAGTCAATGACTAAGTTAAATGTTTGACTTGACTCCAACCCTATGTTTTGACTTCAAAAAAAATCCAATGAAATGTGCTTAATTATAAGAGAAAACATAAACAAGTCTTTGAAGATATAGGAAGAAAGCAGGGCAAGCTGATCAGTTATCATAACCTGTACTGACACTAGTGGTAATGGTAATGCTTCGTGTAACCTTGATGGCAATGGGATTGGGGAGGGCGTTTGGGTTGAATATAGACCCGCCTCCATAGTGTCTGTAGCCAAAATAGGGCTCCAGAATCTCTGCAATACTCTTCCCAACCAATTCTTTCATGACCACCTCCACCTTGGGACAATTTGAGTTTGACAATTCACCCCAATGGGCGGAAATTGGCTGATATTCGGCGCCCCTCACGCCCAAGAGTTTGATGAGTTGAAGCCTAACGACCAGCTCTTTGACCTTCTTGTACAGCTGCAAACATTTTACTAGTATTGGCTTCAGTAATGAGGGATGGTGCGGTCGATTGAAGCCTTTGCCTTTAATAATTTGCACAATTGCTACAATCCGCATCTCTTGAGCTGCCAAAAAAGATGCGTCCAAGAGTAAGAGATGGGAGACTTTGAGGGGTGGCATGGAGTGCATAGTGTCGCAGGATGACCAGGAGTAGGGCAGGAATGGGTTGAGAAGGGCTGCGTCCTGGAAGACCTATATTAATGGTCCATTTCATTTCTTTGTAGTTCGTTCACATGTCACTGCAGCCCTGGTTTTACATCCTGCGAGAAAGGGAATTGGGTACATAATTACAAATCATTTGACCAAGTTAAAAAAATTAGCTGTCTTGTAGAAAACATCAACGAATGTCCAGACCAATACGCCGTCCTGCCAAACAATCGCGGCATCCCACTTATAAGTTATGAATCTGAGGACCCTATATTTCGACCATACCCTACAAATGATCCGACTCCTCATGATATCCCAGTTAGTAAGGGATAGTGATGGCAAACATGCGAACGCAGTGCTTGACTTCAGATCTAGGTTCCATTTTTTTTGGCATTGGCAATGGAAGATGAAAGAGGAGACATTACAGACGCATATATCCAATGTCACGGATGACGCACCTAATATTATCAGTTCAAAAAGAATTCTGAAGCTATTAATAACAATTCCCAAATCCTTTAATGGTCTCAACGTCATTCTATTCAACTTTACCCTTTTTAATTCTTTTTGCCTCTACTTCTACTGCATCTCAGGGCAATAAGAACTCTCTGCTCTCTGTTTCAGGCTCCCCCTCATATGGATCAACGTCACGGTCTTACCATTATGCGACTCAAGGAACACAACCGTCATTATTCTTCATCGGGTTCACACAATTCTCAATGTCATTCTTGAGGTTCAGACTCGACCCATGCAATCGTACCTGATCACCAAGCAACTTCCATGTTACGTAGCCCTGACACATCACAACAACCTGTACCACTATAGTCGAATTTGTCTTAAACCATACCACTCTGTTCCCTCCCAGAGCTATGGTATTGGACATGGTATAGCAGACAAACCGCCATAACTTCATTAAAATAATCGATTTATGAGAATTTATTAAACTACTGCAAATATCAATTGTGATTCAATTAAGTTGTTCAATGATGTCGTTTAAGTGATGCTATTGTTTAAAGCACTTCTTCCCTTTGGCATTCAGGAGCTTGGAGACCTTTCTTAAGTATTGCAGCATGTGACCCAGGCAGGAGACATGGTGGAGTAGGTTCAAAACTAAGGAGTCCAATCCCTGCTGCAATAATCCATTTCTACTATATAATCCTCCACTATGCACATGGTATTAGAGTAATACTATCATTGACCAGATGTTCATTTTTCCCAGAAGTTCGTTTCGTAATGGTGCACTTGATTACGGTTGGCGGGAAGCACCTTGTGAGTAAGTCTCATGTGGCTTACCACTGAGATCCTCCATTGTAAAACATGCCGACACGCATCAAAATATCGCATAAGCCTATTCTGGATGTTAAGTTGTCACACTGTATATAACAAGGTCAAAGTCAAATCAGTGTCAAATTACTGACTCCGCTCATCACTGCTGAGGAGCCTGTTGAAATGCTGTGACTTTGTAGTTGGATCTTCGAGATCTATATCTAAATCAAGAAGAATAAAATATTATTCTGTGACGAAGCTGAGGAAAGAAGAAAAGAAATGTTCGAATGTACACCAACAGATTACATAAGCGAAACATAACAAAACTCTTGTGAAACATTATATTAACACGCAGTCGCCAATGAAAGAAAAATGAGTATGATAAAAGTCCTTGGTCCCTTTTGGACCACAAGAATAGAAATCACAATGAACTCAATAGAAATAGGAGAAAATTGGATCAAAATATATTGAAGGCGAGATTCCAGTACTAGGCACTGTCCATCTTAACCGGGTTTGAGAGAAAAGGACGAATATATCATCCATGACTTGCTAAAGGTCTGTCTTTACGAGTCTTGACATGCCGGTATTGATGGATTAATCTAGACATAGGCTCATCAGGGGTTACGTTCCAAGCTTGATGCAAGAAAATATCACAATAACCTTTGAAATTTCTCAGGGAAATCAAGCTGGACTTCGCTTCGTTGTAAGGGGACCTTCCTCACCGACCCTTACACCGACACACTGACTACCGACTGATCCTCCGATGTTCCGACTTCCATCGGAACACCTCCCGACTCCGCGCTTTCACGACTTGCCCCCTCACGTGACTCGTCCCCCATTGTTCCCATTGTCCATGTTACGACATCCCTCTGGACAATAGCTGGCGTCTCTGTTTGTATAGTAGTATATATTGTGTGTAGCCTGTGTGAGTGAATCCCCAACTCTTTCTCTTTGGATTCCTCGCTAGGTATGTTGTATCTGCTCTGTAATATGTTTCCGATCAAATATAACTTTGGATTCCTCGCTAGTTGTCAGGCCGTTCGTCGCCGACGTGAGTCGCCCTTACAGAAGAAAGAGTTCTTCAAGAGGCCAGCATCGCTGGACAGAAGAGCCCTGTTCTCCACAACAGAAGACTTCCCACTGACGCACCCCTCTATCCCTCACTCGCTAAACCATGACCGATCCAGCACCGCCCCAGCCGACTTGGAATGAAATCGTCGAAGGCACCTTCCACGAGCTTCGGGCATCGCTTGATGCTCTACGGCAGCGAGTAGAAGCTACCAAATCCACTTCCGCCACCACTGCCAATGTACTTGCCACCATCACTGCCCAACTCTCCACACTTGTTTCGGCCTCTCAGACCACCCCTTCACCTGCTACCCCTGCGACGCCAGCCCCTCCATCTCCCCCCGAACATCCACGGACATTCCGAGGGCGAGTCGCTACGCCACCCGATTATGATGGCGACCACAAGACAGGCCAGGCCTTCCTCAACGCCTGTAACCTGTACATCCGACTCTCAGGCGAATTCCAGTCGGACGAGGAAAAGATGCTCTGGGCCATGTCCTACATGAGGAGCGGTCGGGCTGCTACATGGACGGAAGAGATATTTCGGCTGGAATCACAGGTCGGGAATTTGCCTTTTGAGGACTGGGAGGACTTCAAAACCCAGTTCAAGGCTCGCTTTTTGCCGATCGACGCCGAGTCAGAAGCGGTTATCACATTGGAAGGGGATACTTACTTCCAGAAAGATCGGACTTTGGAGGATTACCTGGACACCTTCAAAGCACTCATTTCAGCATCTGGGTACACCGACCGGAAGGTCACTGTCGTCAAGTTTCGTCGAGGTCTTCGCACCAACTTGGCCGACTCCATTGCCACTATGACCCTGGGCTGACCCTCCGACTCCAATCCCGATGGCTGGTATTGTGCAGCCACCCGCTTTGAAGCTTCCCGACTTGCCAATGTTGCATTCAAGGCAAATCATCGCCTGGTACCACCGCCAGCTCCCAGACCCGTTTTTCACTCCTTCCCAAAACCCCCACCCCATCCAACTCCCCTGATTCCCCTACCGACATTCGCCCACGTAATGCCGACGCCTGGGAACCCGACTCCGATGGATATCGACGCGCCCAAACTTCGTAACCTGACTCCTTCCACCTGCTACCGATGTAAGCAGCCTGGACACATCAAGGCAGAGTGCCCCCGACGCTTTGATGTCCGGCTCATGACCCTGGAGGAGAAGGATGAGTTGCTGATGAACCTGTTGGCAGAGAAAGACGTTGCCAACGTCGGAAGGCAGTCGGAAGGGTCGGTGGAAACAGATACACAGGATTTTCGGTAACTCAATCGGTGGAGGCCACGCCCCGATTGTCTAGTGTTAATAGGTTTGCTGTACTACCCGTAGAAGAAATAAACGAAACTACTATTTCCCCACCTACACCCAAACCTATAGCCGTGTCCAAACCCCGCCGACCTCACTGGGAACGTCGTTACCTCCCGACCCGGTATGTCATTTCATCCACCGCCCCCACCAACACTTTGAAACTGCCGATCGACCTTGAAACCACCGACACCGGAGTCCGATTTTCATCGGAAGCACTCGTGGACTCTGGTGCCACTGGTATCTTCATCGATCGGGACTTCGCTCGTCAACATAAGCTCACCACCCGACGCCTATCACACCCAATCCCTGTCTTCAATGTTGACGGCACCCCGAACGAAGCTGGAGAAATCGCCGAAGTGGTTGATATGGTTCTCTGATACAAGAATCATTCCGAACGTGCAGTCTTTGCTGTCACTGGCCTCGGAAAAGAGTCCGTTATACTTGGCTATACTTGGCTCCGCACACACAACCCCGAAGTCGATTGGGTAACAAAGGAAGTCAAAATGTCGAGGTGTCCGAGGACTTGCGAAGGTTGCCGACAGGAATACAAGGAGGAGAAGAAGTTCCAGGAGAAGGTGCTAAGGGTCTGCACTTCAGGGCCCTTTCCAGTGCTTGTGGAAGAGGTGAATGAAGAAGAGGATGAAGAGTCGGAAGAAGGAGTTAGTTGGTCAGAATTGGAGGAAGGAGATCGGATTTTTGCTGCCATCCCTCGCTCATCGGTTCTTTCGGTTTCGGAACAGATTTCAGCCACTGGTACTCTATCGCAACAACTTGCCGAAGCGCATCGGAAGAATACTGCAACTGCCAACCTCGGTTTCAAGGCTCATATTCCCAACTACCTACATGACTTCGAAACCGTTTTCTCTGAGGCTGCCTTCCAAGAGCTCCCCGAAAATCGGCCTTGGGATCATGCTGTGGAACTCGTCCCTGGCGAAACTGCCAAAACCACCAAGGTCTACCCAATTTCGCCGAAAGAACAGGCCGCACTTGACGAGTTCCTCCAAGAGAACCTTGCTTCAGGAAGGATTCGCCCCTCAAAGTCGCTGATGGCCATCAGCAAAATCTCCAGCAACTTACAATACTTAGCACTTGTATAACTTGAACTTTGCTTAGAGGTACTTGGCCAAGTTCGTATCAAGTTGAAAGCAAGTTATGTAAGTTATATCAAGTAACAAGTGACATAAGTGCTGTATGTATTAAGCTAGTAAGTTTCCTCAAGCTGTAAGTCTCATAAGTATGGTAAGTTGTATGTTAGCGAAGTTTAAAGTTGCCAAGTGACATAAGTTTTCATAAGCATGTAATAAGTAGCTCAAGTTCAATACATCAATTAAATTTGGCTCAAACTTTGCTTGTTTCAGTTTCAACATGAATATGATATATATATTGATACTCTCGAATCGAGACTCAAGAGAAGAGATTAGTATTAGGTAATATTACTGTAGGTATCACAATTGTAATGAAATATATATATATATATAGATAAATATACTGTGTGATATGAACAGAGATCAGGAGGCTACCAGGAGTAGACGTAAGGATAAAACTAGTAGAAAGCGAGAGAGTTGTATGTGAGAGTGAGAGTGAGAGTGAGAGAAGAGGGGCTAAGAGAATATCATTTGTTTTGGGTGAATTCGAAGCCAAGTTAATGAATGGCTTTTACTACAAATCAGGAGTGGAAGAGAGAAAGAGAGATAGAGAGAGAGAGGGAGAGAGTGTGTGGATGCGTGCGTGCATGCGTGAGTGAGTGAGTGACAGAGTAAATGAGAACGAGAAAGGGGACCTACAGTATATGTGAGTAACAATTGTCTTGAGTGAATTTCGAAGCCAGGACAAGTACTCTATTATGAATGGAATGGGGAGAGATACCAAGCAAGAGAAAGTGAGAGAGCGAGAGAGTGAGAGAGCAACAGCGAGAGTGAGGGAATGAGTGAGAACAGTGAAAGAGTGCATGAAGGTGTTGAAAGAGGCGTACCATAAAGATTCATATTGAAGTGAACAATTCATAACATTAACATCAGGTGATATCATAAGGTGTTGATTGGCGCTACCACATGGGGTTGGATGATGGGTAATTGGACGTCCAGTCTCTTGCAAGCTACAGGATGAGAGAGAGAGAGTGGGCGAGCAAGCAAGTGAATGAGAACAAAAACAAGGACTTACAACTTGAATAATATGGTAGAATACCATTTGTCTTGCGTGAATTTCGAAGCCAAGGTGGTGGCTCTGGCCAACTGTATGAGGATGAGAGAGAGAGAGGGGAGAGAGATAGAAAGGGAGTGAGTAAGAGCAAGAGCAAGAGCAACGAGGAGAGAACTTACAGTATGATAGTATAATTTTGTTGGCACGACTACATGTGGTTGAATGACGGGTGATAAAACTGGGGCAGGGGATTGATTAAAATGGTAACAGATAGGTACCACTAGTTGTAAAAAAAGGGTACCACTAGTTGTTTTAATTGGGTACATACGTATGTTCCTTTCATTATACATGTGTATGTGCCTTTTATTGTACATATATCTGTATGTATATACCCATTATTATTATATGACACATTTTTTCATGATTAATGATGATTTTCTACACTTTTAGTTTTGTCATATGCGAAAAAAAAAACATAAGTTGTAGTAGAATCCTACTAAAAACATATGGGTTCTTTAGTAGAAATCTACTAAAAGTACGAGTTCTTTAGTAGAATCCTACTAAAGAACACATATCTTTAGTAGAAATCTACTAAAAGTACGAGTTCTTTAGTAGGATCCTGCTAAAAGTACAAGTTCTTTAGTAGACTTTTTCTCAGTTTTTCATTTCTATTATTGTTATTACCACCATATCATATATTCAAAGGCTATAGATTACTACAATTAGTTTATAACCATATCTTCACCAAATAACTGCCTATATCTCTTTTGAAACCTCGTAACCATTTTCTTGAGAAACCACTTGTCCCATTCATCATCTTCAGGATAGACAGTATTGCGATAGAAGTCAGTCCACTTGACACCAAAATTCTCTTCAAGATTTTGGATCACGAATAACGTGTTTCTAGGATTTAAAGGAAGACTGTTAAATCCTTCAGTAATCTCCTCTCCATTTACAACTGCAGTAACCTTCCACAACTTCCAAAATATAGCTCCTGCAATAACAGAGTCACAAGGACAACCACAATGATAAAGCCCATCCTCCTGAAAAGTAACGCTTTTTTTCCCTCTTCCAGCTCTACTTGCCCCAACACCATGAATAACAATATCACGAACTGTCTTGTCCCCATCAATATGGTTCGTACTCTTATCCTTTTTAGAATGATGAAGACAATAGATATTTCCCAAATTGTTGGTAAGAAGCTCCTCCGTAAGAGCTTCTGTTGCAAGATAGGCTTCAAATAAATAAGAACAATGCATGCGTATTCGGTTCTTGACCTCGGCTTCAATCCTAGGCTTCCTTGGGCCTTTAGTAGTTAGCCACATATGAAGTATAGCCAAGTCATTCTCTATAGTATATCAATATAGACAAAATTACGATTATAAATTTACATACCTTTGTATTCAGCCAGTTCCTCCTCAGTAAGGACCTTTAGTTCAGCCTCTCTTGGTTTTTTGACTTTTGTTTTGGAACTTTTATCACCACCTTCTACCTGAATAACCTTTTGTTTCTTAACAACCCTATCAGAACGAATATTAGTTGGTTGGAGCTCTATAGATATTTGTCAATGATACAATAATAGAATAATAGAATGAATAACAAACCAGGTAATTGTGTATCTTCATCATCACTTGAGCTATCATCAACATCTAGAGGTCGCTTTTTGGAAAGAACTAAACTAGGATGAGATATAATTTTTAAACAATAAATAAATGACTTACCATAGCTCTCTTTATCTATGCTACCAGAGAGAAGCTCTTGATTACTAGAAGTTGGTACAACATCACTAGTATCTTAATATTAATAGGTTATTAAAGCTGTTTTTATGAAATGATTACAAAATAAAATACGATACTGATTTGTAATATTATCAGAGGTGACCTGATCTAATCCAGAATCTTCTATGATTATAGGTTAATTGTTGTGATAAAGAATGTAGAAATAGAAGATACCATTATTTGAAGATGATGATGATGATAATAGAGAAGTAAGAGGGGAAGACAGTTGTTTGTTAGGAGAATGTTGAGATTTCATAGGTGATGTAGTTATAACTACTTCAGCTCTATTCTTCTTAGGAGAACGATGGAGAATAGTTGACATAGATTGAGCAAGAGCGGAAGAAGGCTGAGAAAGAGCAGAAGCAGATTCAAGACCAGTTGAGGAAGATTGAGAAAGCGTAGAACCAGATTGAGCAACAGCTGAGGAAGTAGATTCAGATGTAACTATTGTAGTTTTGTTTTTCTTGTTATGAGAATGCGGGGAAATAGTTGAAGTAGATTGAGAAATAATTGGAAGAGGTTGAGGAAATTCTACCTCTAGTTCTATAACCAAAGTATATAAGATGAATAACGAATATATGTAAAAAATAACATACCATTTCCTCTAGATACTCCAGTATCTGGTTGCTTCTTACTTTTGGTAATTTTACAACGTATAGTCTTTAGCTTTCCTTTTATTTGAATAATTTCATTCTTGAGAACTTTAATAGTAGCTAGAGACTGATTTAAATAAACAGAAAATAAAATAAAATAACATAAACATACCAAGATCAGGTTGTCCTTTAGTCTTACTCTTTATCTTGTTAAGAGTAGCGAGATGTTTGGTGAGTTGACTACTGAGTTCTTTCTCCAAGGAATAAGGTGAAGTATTAGAAGAATCCATAGTTGAGAGAATTGAAGTTTCGAAAAACAATAGTAGGAATGAGAAAGCAAGAAGAATGGTGACGTGGCAAGTTGGTTTATATAAGGGAATTGTTATGAAGTACAAACAAAATACCTAATCAAACACGTGCCCAATTAGGAAAAGAAATATTCATCTTATCAAAGAGAACCTTCTTTACGAAAAATGCATAACAAATCCTATCACCTTTGTCCCAATCACCAACAGAATGTTTCAAAAGATTTCCACAAAACTGAATAACAGTACCTGGAGGATAAGAAAAGGTAGCACCTAATTCAGGAAATGTAATTTCAGCTTGTTCATAACTTCCAACAGAAACTACTTGGTCAAACCAAGCATAGTTACCATTAAAGTCAAAATGAGGGGGAGATATGCGATTAGAAATGATAGAAATAGCAGAAAAAGAAGACTTCCACTTATTTCCCCATTCCTTAGTCAATGGAGAAATATTAATCCCATCCTGTTCATCTTGTTCTGAAGGTTTAGGATTCTCCAATCTCTTGATATATCCTATTCCAGAATTGTATTGAGTAGGATGAATATAGGCCAAGATATCATCCAAAACTCCAAAAACACTTTGTGTTTCTTGTAACCAGGTAGAAATTAGAGCTGAGTTCTTCAAAATTGACGTAGAAGGTTTCATAATTGCTTCTTTAGAATACTAAAGTACATCATTAATCAAAATATTATAAGAGTAAAAAAGAAACATACTGCTTTTCCAACCTCATACCATCCAGGACAAAGTGTTAAGACACCAGGTTCAATTGTTTGATTGACTTTAGAAACAAAATTGGTAGATTCCATTCTCCAAGAACCATTATCTTTTATTTCAAATAAAGGCTCTACCAGTTTAGCAGCATTAACCAGCTGATCCTAAAAAACATATGAGGAATAGAAAAAATATAAATGACAAATACCCACCTGATATTCCTTTACAAGAACTTGAGGTAGATAAAGGATTAGAAGATAACCATTGGTATCGGTAATAACTGCAGGAGTATCAATATATCCCAAGTTCATATTATTGAAAAGGGTAGTGATTTTTGAAGGTTTGGTAAGCGTTTGGATATCAATATCAAGAGTTACTAGTATCTTATATTAATAAAGTAAATTAATGGAATTTAAAACCTACTTTGGTTCTTTAAGGCAGCTACAATAGCCCTTGCAGAATTTCTTCTTTGAAGTTCATCCAGTGGAACCAATCTTCGAGTACTTCCTGTAATAGGATCATATAAGGTACTATAGTATTATTAGTTATATATTAGTTAGAAAAAAAGAATAGAAAAAACCAACCTATGAGTTGTTGTTTGATACAGAGTTCTTCGATGGATTGATATAGAAAGCTGCTCTAAGGAGGTAGGTTTTGGAGTGGTCTTCTTTCTTTCCCTGCCACGTTGACGTTTCCTTGCTTTTTTCTCCGGAACAGTCATTAGAGTAAGAAATAATAACTTAAAAAAAGAGTGTGTTGTCCAATAGTAGAAAGGAGGAATAAAGTAGTAGGATCTTACCATCCATTCTTATATGAATGCCGAGAAAGGGTAAGAAGAACTTATATTAAAAAGCTGAAACACCATGTGGTATACATGTGCAGCATTATTACATACCATAACAATAACAAATGTACCTGAACTCATGTGATAGGCTCAAGTTCCATGATGCCAGGGTCAGATTCTGTCTTGAGAGCTGCCAGCATCCATCGAAAAACCGAAGTGAAAAAATAAAGCTGAAGGGCTGATGTACAAATGATGAGGATTAAAGTCAAGGTATGGATGCCGGAGTGCTGGGGGTCAATGATTATTGATTCTCCGAAAACACCAGCAGACGAAGGATGCTGATAATGCGTGGGTGACATAGGGAACTCATAGCTGTTCTGAGCCCGGTCATTCATCTGTTTTCGTTCAAGGGTTGGCTGTCTTTCAGTGGAAGCCTGGTGTGAGTGTCGAATTGAGTCGAAACTAAGTCCCCTTCTGGGACCCATTACTCTGTCGAAACTTGTACGGACTATGCTCTTTGGGACAAAGTTGCCGCTACGATCACGGGTGAGGGACGGACAACTCCCTTGTGTGCTGGGATGATCGACCAATGGCAAGAGAGGCTCCCAACTTCGTTTTAGTTTTTTCGTGGCCAACGAATCTTGAATGTTGAGGTATGTTTGATCTGCTCCCTGTGCGTTTCCAATATGGTCGTCAGAGCTGTCCGAAGGACGGTGGTTTACATCAGATAGCTGAAAGAATTTGGGATCCTGAGAATTACGAGCAACGTCTCCTGCTGAGGCAATCGAATTCAGTCTTGAGAATTCCAATTCTTGTTTATTGACGGTCGCAAGGGACAAAAAAAGACAAGGATGGCTGGATTCCTCGAGCATGGGTTGAGTGAAACTGGTGAGCAAAAGTGGATCAATCGTACAAAAGACTGATGTAGTTGAAAAGAAGCTGACCATCATGTATATAAGCCTTCTTTCTAGGTTGTACAAAATTGAGATCAGTAACTATATGCGCATATATTGAGATACTCACCTCCAGAACGCTCCCTCTGAGCGACACATGGATCGGGTGTAGGGGTAGTTAAAGAAGAGTGTGGTGAAATCGACCGGGTACAGCTTTTTGAATTGGCCATCATTAAAATAAGAGAAAAGGCAGCAAAAAGAAGAAATCAAGTGCTGATAAAGTAGGAGAGCGATAACGATGCGAAAGTAGACGTTATAAACGTTGTAGGCAAAAGACGTTCAAAAATGCGGTGGCGCTTTGAATGCAAAGTGCAAGAAAGCGAAGTAGTGACACAGACTGAAAGCCTGATAGAATATAATAATAATAATAATGAAACGAGAGCTTGCAAGGAAAGCTAATGATGCGAGACACAGCATTGACAAAAAAAGCGTTCAAAGGGACGCCAAATGGTTTTTAGGGGAAAGAGGAAAAGTGACTATATGCGCTCGAAAAGCGACGAGGACGACGGGGAGGACAAGCCTCGACGAGTAGCGGAGTAGAGGATAGCATAGAAGGGTAGAAGGAGTGCAGCTGCACGGAGAGAGTAAGAGATGCTAGTGGTTAAGAAGAAAGAGAGACGAGGAGGGTCTGGCGTAGTTGAAGGATCTGCGTTGTGATCTGTATGAACAACTGGTTGGCCGAGGATGGAGAAGCAGAGTCTGCGACAAGACAGCTGACGGCAGCGAAGACTCTCCTCTGGCACAACACGATGGGCAGTGCAGAAAAGCACCCGAGGAGCACAGGCAGGACCAGTTCCAATCGTGCAGAAGACTGATGTAGTTGACAAGAAGCTGATCGTCATGTATATGAGCCTTCTTTCTAGGTTGTAGACCGGTGGAAACGCCTAATCAAGTCCTCGTTCACAAGAAATCTTTTTCGCAGCTGTTTCTACAGCCCAATAACGTCCCCTTTGAGCTTGGTTCATTTTTTCGGTTACATACGTATGCATTGCAACAACACAAATAGTGGGCCGATCGAAATCCTTTGCGGTTCAGAGAATGGCGTGAATTTGGCTCCTGCCACATCACACAGGCATGATAGGAGCCCCATAATACAGTCCAGCAGCAAAGACAGACACCACTATGCGCGAGAGATGCCAGGACTTGAAAGCAGAGAGTGTAGTGGTATGTTCAGAAAGAACGCAGGACACCGGAAAATGCCGAACGAGTCTAGTTTCTTCTCGTCTCTCAAGCAAGCTTCCCCACGCTCGTTGTAGGCCCTTCCTCTCTTCTGCCCAGCAGCTACTTATACTCATTCCAGAAAATGGTTGCGTTCACTGCCCTTGCCTTTGCTGACTCCCTCGCTGGTTTCGCCTCCCCCAACCTCACAGTCACAAAGCCTACCTCAAGCGTTTGGTGGGGTGAGTTGGAACAGTTGTCGTTCACGACAACGAACTCTCCTGGTCCTGCCAGGATAGCACACACGACACCTTCACCATCTTGTATGTCGTTGAATTTCTATTACTCTTTTCTGAACTCAAATTTGTAGCGTTGCAAATGACGTTCTCACCTCCCCCATTGCTACCAAGTCCATCCAGAACAACTTTGATTGCTCCTTGTCCGCCAAACCATGCTCAACCAAGGCCCTGGTAATGGATATCGCGTTCTCTTGACCAATACCCTCAACTCCAGCGACGTATGTGATTCCAAAAACCTCTTCTAACATTGTTTGACCCCTATTCCATGGATGTTTACATGTCATCGACGATTCTCGATCCCCCCCCGTTTACGCATCGTCGACGATTCTCGATCCCTCGTTTACAAATCGTCGACGATTCTCGACTTCCCCCGTTTACACGTCTTGGACAATTCTCAATCCCCCTGGTTTACACGTTGTCAACAATTCTCAATCCCCCACCCCGTTTACACATCGTCGACAATTTTCGATCCCTCGTTTACAAATCGTCGACGATTCTCGACTTCCCCCGTTTACACGTCTTGGACAATTCTCAATCCCCCTGGTTTACACGTTGTCAACAATTCTCAATCCCCCACCCCGTTTACACATCGTCGACAATTTTCGATCCCTCGTTTACAAATCGTCGACGATTCTCGACTTCCCCCGTTTACATGTCATCGACGATTCTCGATCCCCCCCCCCCGTTTACGCATCGTCGACAATTCTCGATCCCCCTTTTAAGACCGTTGAGTACTATCAATCCATCTTCCAGTCCGTTGGCAGTCGAGGATCAGCCCTCACTGTTGTTCCATTCAACCAAGCTTCCAAGCAAGACGTCGAGGCTCTCACTGATTATATCTACAAACACTTGAACATGGATCTCGACTACATTATCCCTTGGATGTGTCAAGAACAAGAAGGCAAGCAGGCACATTATCCCCCCCCCCCCACTCAGGCTCCCCCTCTCCCCTCACTACGGTCTGTTCAGAAACGATGGTCTCTACTCTGAGTCTGAGATTTCTCTCGAGACTTTGTTCCAGAGGTGGGCTTCCGAAAGTTGGGGTGTATATCTATGCTTGGCTGGTGCAGTCATTGGGTACGCTTTTTCTACATGTAAATCTGCTCAATAAACTGACTCAATCTCTTCAGATGAACTCGTGGCACTGGTCTTATGGGACCCACCAACATTTTCGCACACGAACTCATAGGTTTCAGTGTCACGACTTTCTCCACGAAGGAAATGGCATTGAATATCGTGTCATGATCAAAGCAGGGTTGGATGCCATTGATATACGAGTTGCCATGTTCGCCAGTGATACTATCAAGTTTCCTCTGAAGAGCAGCAGTGTTGATTGTAAGAATAGATTGTAGATAAATGTGTTATTACGGACGCACATTGTTGTTTGTTGTATATTCTTTTTTCTCCTGAATATACATGTTTTAAATCATGGTTTCTCTCATGTATGAATGTCAATGGCTCGACTGCCGAATCACGTTGTGAGCGCCCATCTAGTAATCGGCCCGGTTTCAGATGATCTGGCAAGACCTGGTGACGTGGCATCAGACCCAGGGTCCTCAGGATCAGGGGCCATATATACCAGCCCAAGCACGAAAATGTTCTTTCTTATTTCCCCCCACCATCCCCCACCTTTGTCGTCTCTGTATCCCCCTTGTTCAACATCTGCTTCATCGTTCTCGAGACTTGGCTTATGTATTGATCACTTGCTTGCTGCTTTACAATTCCGTCGTCATCATTAATCCTCTCGTCGTCATCATCATCGTCTATGTACAGCCGGTTCTCTCGTCATCGTCATCGTCTATGATCAACGTATGTTATTGGCCTTGTCACCGTTCATCATGGTGATCATCGTTGTCATCCATGATCACCAGTATCCTCGTCGTCGTTGTCTGTGTTGATCATTTTGTATTTATAGCATGTGCTATAATAAGGTGAGTACTATTTATAATGTAAAGTTACTTCTATTCTTGGTATTTTTATTTCAGTCTTCCCGTTTATTCTTCTACCTTGACGATGTCACACCAGAGGCAGCCCTGCGTCATAATCTTCATTCATGCTGAGGGCCCCAGCTATGAACATGATTGTGTGTGGTACTGGTGTTACCTTTCTTTGAAAGGTCTTCGTTACATAGGGACACATGTTGACTTGCCGCTCGTTTCGGAAACGTAGAGCTGGCGTTGATATCGTTGTTCTTATGCTGTTCCATCCTAATGTGCCTGGAGGTTTTGTACTTCCAGGGTTCCTCTTGTTCGCAGGAGGAGGGGTGGGTGTGGGTTGTCCCTTGCATTCAATGTGCTTCATGACTTCGTGTTGTGAAGGTTTCTCTTGTTCGCAGGAGAAGGATGGTCCTTGAGTTGTCCCTTTATTATTATCATCATCAATGTGCCTGGAGGTTTCGTACTTCCAGGGTTCTTCCTGTTTGCAGGAAGAGATGGTGTGTTCTCTTTTCAATAACCATTTATGTGCTTGGAGGTTTCGTACTTCCAAGATACCCCTTCTTCGGAGGAGGTAGGTGGTTGTTCTGGGTCTGGGGGCTATCTATTGTCCACTCTAATGTGCCTTGAGACTTTGTGTTTCAAGGGTTCTCTTGTTCGCAAGGGAGGAGGGATGATTTCTTGTGTCTTCATCTTCAGTATGGTTCAACATCCGTTTTTGTAAGTACTTCTATTTCAATTCTACTTATCTAACTTTTGGCTTGTCTTATAGATTGTTGGGATAGGTGTTGGGTGTTGATAAACTTGGTGAGTGTCAGTCTGTTAATCTATTCTATTCTAATCAGTGTTTTCTATGTTTTTTTGGATGGGAGAGATTTAGAGTAGAAAAGTAAGTTCAACTTTTTATTTGTTAGACAACTGATGTATTTGGGATTTCAGGTTGTTCACGAAATTGTGGTTTGTGATTTACAACATTTCAGGTGATGTTTCTTTTATTTGTTCTTTATTTCTAATACTGATTCATCATTCCAAGGTCTTAGGTAAAGTAGTGTAGTTGTACATAGTATTTTTTTTCATAGTATACATTTCTTTTGGAACATGTATTCCTTGTGGCTTGAGCACCCACAAGTAGTATATGTTTCATTTTCACTTTTAATATGAAGTTAGCTCAAACTTCTTATTGAAAGTGTTTTTAATCTTCTTTTTGACTTGTATTTGGTATGTATATAATTTTTTGCTAAAATGTCGCCCTAACCCTAACCCTAAATGCCATATTTTCGCACTTGTAACTATTATATTATAATGAAATATATTTTAATATCATATTTCTTCTTTAAGCATCTCTTCGTTAAATTTAATATAAGATTCCTTTTATAGCTACTGACTGATTGATTGATTGATTGATCTTTGATTCAAATACTTCAAGATTATATCTTTCATTCTCTAACTTGTACCTCCATCATGCCTCCTCGAAAACGTTCTAAACTCTCTCTCAACAGTATTGATCTCTTTGATGGTGATCTTTCTTCTCTCGAAGAAGATGATTCTATGGAAGTTGATGGTCCTACTACTTCAAGCCATCAGACCACAACTTCTACAAATGACCACATTGTATAATATGTTTCTTTATTGTTTTCATTTAACTTACATGTTTATCTAGTATTGTTCTCTTTGTATGAATGGTGGAGATCTTATCTTTTGTGATACTTGTGATGGTGCAATCTGTAGAGATGTTTGTCTTCCCAACTTGGAAAGACAACACTTAAAGCAGAAGTTTACCTGCCCTCAATGTTGGATTAAGACTAATGGAGACTACGCTCCATATAAGGTTCATATTTTTAATTATTGATATTCCAAACCTAATCAGATATTTTTTAGCCTTTCGAAAATCTCAATCAAACTTTTCCACTCCAGTCCAATATCTTATTTCGGTCCAAGTTCTCAACTGTTAATATCGATAATACTGCCATTGTTGTTTTTCGACTTTCATCTCTTAACCCAAAATCATGTGTCTCTACTTTGGCCTATGGACATCTCCTATCCTATTTTCCAAGATCTAAAGGATCTCCTTATGGCTATTTGGAGTTAATTGAAATTAAAATCGATCTATCTGCAGATACTGCAGTTGAGAAACTCAAAAAGAGAATTGTGAAGCTTTGTACTGAACTAAAGAAGTAATTTTCTATTTTAATATTCAGAAATAAAATTATCTAACTATTTATTTAGATTCAAACGTTATATTTTTTTCCTCCATACACATTCTACTCCTGATACTGGGCTTATTTGGGTTGATCCTCCTCCCAACATGGAGGCTGTTCCAATTTCTGAGGTATAGATTTTACTCTTTTTCTTTTTTCATATACTAATAATGTTCTTAGTTATTTCCAATCATTTTCCCTCCATCTTTACTTAAAATAATTCAGAAAGATGAAACAGCCCTTTTGTTTTTTATTATGTGTGGTGGTCCTTTTCTCTCGGTAAAAGATAGGGCTGACGTTCATCAACTTGTATCTCCGTAAGCATTATTTTTAATTATTATCTCCTATCTCATTATTTTACTAGATACTTTTGGCTTTCTATGGCATTTTTACAACTTGATTTTCACCCTGTCAACTGCAATCTCTTTATCCTCCAATTTCTCCAACAAACACTTATCTTGGGCAGCAAAAACCTTTTTCCCAATATTCTTTACTCTGAATTCGATCTTGGACTTGGTACAGATTGTATAATGTTGATCAAGAAAGACTCAGATGAAATTTGTTTCCTTCATTGGGGTAATAAACAATTCCGACCACTTGGCCATTACCTTCCAAACTCCTGTTCTTCTTGTCATGTTTTTAAACCATGGGTTCTTAGGAAGAATAAAGATGACAAGCCTATTACAAAATTAAAGAATATCAGCTGGGGTAAGATCTTTGTTTTTATCTTTGATATCTACTTATTTTCTATCCTAGATTTATCGCCCATTACCATATCTTGTGGTAATGCTACTTGTAATAATACTATAACATTTCATCCTATGCCAGGTTCAACTGAACTGGGTCTTATGAAAGGAAACCAGGATACAGGGATGGGAAGGATTCTTGGATTTTGGTTTTATAGGTATGAGAATTTAAGAGGAGAAACCATTGATAAAATATTTTTTACATTGTAGTTTTTTTGTTTGTTGAAAGTTGTTTTTTTAGTTTAAAAAAATGAAACAAATGTTGCTGTTTGGTTTATTACTAAGATATCTAAGATGTCTGCTTTTCTATCTCTGCTAATTTAGCTCTTAATTCCTCCAAAAGCTCATCTTTTTTTAATTGCCAATCCTTTTGTATCCCCCCTCCTTGCAACTACCATAGTATTAACCATTTGCCGAAACTTCTCAATAAACTCAATTGTTTCTTCCTTTCCTTCTCTTCTTAATCTTGGTGAACTATAATGTGCATCCATAAGTGCACCACTTGATGGTTGTGAAAGAATAATAGTATATGAATCAGTTTCTTGGGCAAACCGTTCTACCTAGAAAGAAAATTTTATTATTAATAGTTTAATAAGATTATGGGATTACTTACTGATCCTATTAACTTGGGAAGTAAACGATTATATCTTTTACTTCGTTTTGTTGCATCTTGGATTAAAGGTCTTAATTCTCTTGGTCGTTTTATTTCTATCTTTTCTTAGTTTTATTATTATTCAATAATAACAAAAAAACATACCCCATTTTTGATTTCCTTTCATTGCACCTTCTACATAGCCCAATCCATTACTATAACTTTTATTACCCCTTTTTTACCAAATAAATTTCCTGTTCCTCCAGGAGTTGGTGTATTCATAGTTGAGACTGTTGGAGTTGATGAGTCATCCGAATCATTATCAATATCATCATAGTCTGTTGAGCCTCTTGAATCTTCAGTTCCTGGTGTTTCAGACCAGTTTCTCATTTCTCTATTAGATAACGGAGTTCTTGGAACTGGAATATATGAGGATTGTAATCCAGTTTGAGGAGTAGGAGAATCACGATGAGAGATATTATCCTC